>JTDE01001037.1:75844-90564 GCA_014338405.1 Paragonimus skrjabini miyazakii | reverse complement strand
TGACGCAGTCAACTACCACGTATCGCAAATGGACTTTGCCTATTCAGACCGATGTTTGGTTGATACCACACAATCATATAGATTTCAAAAATATCGCTCACTTCCGCTTGTCGTTTACATAAATAACAGTTGTCCTCCCACCATCAAATGCAGCTAATTATGTTTCAAATGGTATTGGCACAAGCCGCATACAGTCATTCGAAAAAATTGATCCTGTCTGCCTTGTCATAATCGTGTACATTATAATGAAAACACTTCCACTTGTAATACATTTTTTTGTAATTGCCTACGCGCATTGAATGGCATGAGATGATCAAACCGGCTGGTTCAAAGTAAATCGATTTGGACCAAGCTGTACAGTAGTTTAATATTACTACACAATTTGAAACTGATGAGTTAATTGTACTTTAGGGAACCAGGTCGGTCAGTATGGGGTTCCACAATTCGACATTTTCGGGAATCCACTTGTCCTAACACACAGTCTGTAAGTGAGTGATGACAAAAAATAAAAACAAACAGTTTTTACCGTCCTAGAAGTTGAGCAAACAAATAAGGTAAAGCAACGAGTTAATCGATATTACTCGATCATGAAATCAGCCGATCCAGTGCAGATAGTGCTTACACTCTGGTTGTTACACTTCTATGATTGCCTGTGTATCCGTGTAAACCATTTGAGGTGTGACCTGATGAACTGGTCTCTACCTGACCTGCGAAACACAACTGAACATATGCACAACGCTCGATGGCTTGCCATATTTTAGTACGTGGTATTAAAGACTCGTCGCGTTTCGATGCACTTGCAACTTGATGCAAATGAACGAATTTACTCCGTGATACATGAGAATTACATTACCATCTCATACCTTTGGTTTACAGAACCCTGGGCTATCTTGGATCGTCGTCGTAATGTATATTGCGACCGGAAAGTCAAATGCATACAAGATTCTTGATGCTCACCCTCAAACCTGTGTTCTATAACCAGTTACGTTCCTATTTATACTCAACCACTGGATGCAGTCTGTATGCGGTATCAAATTGCCAACCCTTCGCGTTACGACCCAAAGCTTTTATCCTCCCGGCTAACAATTATAAGGGCATCGCTTGTGATGGTGGGAGTTGGAAGGTATTTAACCTATAACCTGCTTTTCAACCTACATAAACAGGATAGAAACAAGTTATAGCTAGGTTACATTCAAACGCATATGTTTCACAGCTGAACAGAAGTTTTATCGAACAAACAAAACACGAAGATAGTATGACATCGTATAAAGTGACTTGGACAGATATACATTCTTGACTTTGCCGGTACAATTCTGGATTCCATCAAAGATAATAAAACGGCAAGGAAGTGTACTGGTTAGTCAACCAAACCTCTGATTTGATATAACTAGCTGTATGTCTAATTTGCTAACAACCTGAATGGTCGTGTTTGTAGCACAGTCCGGTAGTCATGGTTGAATGTGGAATTTTTCGAATGCACCGATAAGGTTGAACTTACAAACCGAGAGATCTCACAGTTGAATAAATTTAGAACGTAGCACCTATCACCTTTACAGTACCTTGCTAATCAATTTGCCACTGATAAGTACAACATATTTGCATGTTGCCCCATATAAGTTTAACATATTGTCTGCACCAACAGCACTGGACAGAATGTATCGAGTGGACTGATGGTGGGCGATCAATCCATATCACATCGTAAAATCTCAATGTCTGTCAGTGATTTTTTGATCCAAATGACATAAATGTAGGTAAATTTGAACAATGAAATACGAATTTAGGAATTACGTTGAAGCCTGTAATTGCAAATAAACACTGTGCGCAACACGCAACCGAATACAAGGAACATTATTGTGAAGTTTGCTCAGATACCACAAATTTGTTGTCTTTGGTAAGACAAAACCCAGTTCGCTGCTGCAAACCAGCTACACATCAACTAACACCACTCGTGTACGTTGGTTTTAGTTCAAGTGTAAGTCAAATGTTGGATGTGACTGAGAAAAGAAGATTTTCATTTTTCCCAATGATCCCTCACTCGCTCTAGCATGTGGTTACCAACACATACCTTTGTCGACGACTTCCTATAAACCGCCGTCATCACGAGCAACTCCTCTTTCACCGACACAAAAGCTGTTGACTTTAAGAATGTAAAGCTGCTAGCGAGTTGATAACCAAGGGCTATTACTTATATGGGCTGCAGAAGAATCACAACTCACTTCCAGTTAAAACAGTAGAGATAGTTGACATTGACGTTGTTCATCTTTTTGTTTGCTAAATAGTACAGAATGTTACGCACATGTAGTTTTCGACACGCACTGTTTACTGTTGAGCAGTGTTTGTTTGGATTACAACGCAGCTGCCTAGTGTGGAGTTGAAAAGCTCCATGTCACATGAAACACAAAGTGTTTCTCGAGATTGATCGTACGCAACAACGATTTCGACATTTATACAAAGCCCGCTTTATGGTTGAGCTATAGGTGCATATCATAACTGAACTGGTTGCTATCTTTAAATTTCGAACGGATAATTGTATATGATGTTTTGTAGAACTGATAACTTTTTCACGAACCATAGCAAAGCGCTGTATCCTGCGTATTTGCTAAGTTGAATAAGTAGGAAACAAGAATTATACTTTTTTACTTTTTCCACCAAATATCATGTCATGTCAAAGCATAGTGGATTTTAAAAAATTACTAGTAAATCGATTCAAAGAAACTACATCCGGTAGGTGTGTATTAAATGTTGTTTGAGTAAAGCTTTCTTCCGATTTTGACTTTTTTTATCAACGTAGAGCAACTTTATTTGTATGTAACGTTTAAATGAGTGCATAATGCACTGATGCATATATTCTCTCACAGACATCAGTCTGCTTTAACCCTCAGGTGAAAGTGAGGTCAGATCCTAAAAGAAATCAAGATACCTTGAGGTGACTGACAGATACCGTTGTACACACTCTACTGATTGATATTCTACGAGAAAGAAACTCTGCTTAATCTGTGACAATTTACTGATCCAGCTGCATGTCACGGCTTGAGTTCTCCGCATTCATATAATAGTGTGTTGATAAATTACTAATAAAATTTCCTTGTATATGCTGTCGCTTCATAGCTCAGTTGTCAGCAGCCGAATCTACCCATTCTATATTCACTGACAGTCAATCTGTTTACCGTAGGTTCAACTGTTGCTACTATTCCAGATCTAAGTATTCTCAACGAGCTCAATTAGGTCTTGTTGTTCTCTGTGTTATTTTATGACATTGCGTTTACTGTTGAAATATGGTCTCACCAACCTTCATGTGTATCTGCTTATTCTTCCCCAATAGATGCGCATTGCAAGACAAGACGATTAAACACTGATTCACCTGTCGTAAACCAATTGTCTACAACAGAAGACTCGAAAATTATTCGCGATAATGTTTCACTGGATCAGGCTGTGAAGCGCCTAGAATGGTCTTTAATGATTTTCGATTCTATAAGTTTGACTGTATGTAGACGAGGCTACTGTCAAAAAACCTAGACCAGTATTGGACGGTTACGATTTTATAATAAAGCCTATCGCTCAGTAGCCTTTATCCTTACGCCACTGATAGATGACAGTAAACCGAAAGTCATCCGCTTGCTCTCGCAAAACCTGAAGAACCGGTTGATTGGGTTCTGTTTTAATGTTTTTCGCGTAACAGTCAAGTCATTTTGGGTAGATTTACATGTAAATCTTCTAACTGAACGGTACTCTCAAATGATGAAATCGATTACTTTTGGAGGAAAACATAAGATAAAATCAAAATGCCACCAGTGTTTTTACAGTTTTGCAATAATTACATTCTTAGTTTTCACAACATACAGTTGGTTTGCTTACACTTTCTTGTGAAAACTTTCTTTATTAAGTAAATAATCGATTTCTGCTAGTCAGTTGTGAACCACCTACCTTCTAAATACAGGATTTTGTCATCAGAGAATGATTATTCTCATGTGCTTTAGCTTGCTGGATTTTTTGTCACCAGTCACCCGACTGCTTTTTCAGGCAACTTAAATTTGTCTACGAGTCACATCTTTGCCTTCAGATAACTTCACTTCCATGATGATAGTCATAAGTACGTATGAGAATTGTAATTATGCAATGGCAATATCACAAGCACTATCATAGTTCTACTCGAAATGTTCGACGAGGTATTCCACATGACGCATCTTATTGTTGTGAGCTTGTCTGGAGAGAAGTTTTCACACCTCGGATGCCTACAACCAAACAGAATAATCCAGATGCAAACGCTCCATTTTACTTGTAGTTACAGTATGTTTAATCACATCCAATGAAAATTTCATTGCTGGTGGGATGTCGTACACTCTAAATATCTTGTCCAAACGTCGATTTATTAAACTGATCAACTCCTCCAGTTCGATAGGTACCTTCAAGGAAACGTTCTGTACGTGAGAGCATGAATGACATCGATCCTCAAGGAACGACACATTACATACGTTTGGAAGTTCTTCTGTTTTTCTTACAGCAGTCCCGTTTCTGTGAAGAATGACAGCCATCAAACAACAGGTTAGTTCACGCTGGACTCACCTCTCATTGTTACTCTCAACTATAACCAGACAAATTATCAGTACGCTCAGGATCGAATTGTTGAGCGTCATGCTGTTATAGCAGGTAATAACTGTGTATACGATGGAAACGAATTTTTATACCTGTTGTTGGATAACCGCCTACCAATTCGGTCCTACACGAACAGACAGAAGTTGAGGACACGATAATATGTGGTTCACTTGCTGGTCTGGTCTGCCCTGAATATGAACTCATGTTCACAACAAAACTGATTTACATTGGAACAAGTAATCCATTCCAAATTTACCGGTAGCCGATCAATTGTAAAGAATATTTGTTTATGCTGTTTTCAAATGTTTTCCACACATACACTTAGAATCAAGAGGAATCGTGATTAGGTGTATTTCTTAGGTGACACAAAAATACACTGTACATTTTAGTCTTTCTTTTATCGGTGATGATTTGCGTTTGAAATGAATTTTCAAATTGTATCTAACAGCATATCCACCATATGCTATCTAACGACACAACGGTGAAGTAAGTGGCTAAGCCGTTTCCACGAGTATAACAATAAAGCGCCGAAGATCTCAGACACTCCGAATATATGGTCTGGTGAACCGTAATAAACATGAAGCATCACTGAGACCCATAATACTTATGACCATTTTGGCTTAATTCCGACTAACAAAGTAGCCGGAAACCTGCCAGAATTTGCGCTGCAACTATTCTTTCGGTGCAGTATATAAAATACATCTAGAATGGTAAGGTTTCTAGGGAAAACGAAGGCCAGCGAACGTCACCTGACGACTATGGATATTGATTATCCCTTCACATATGTTCGTTCAGAGAAAACGTCGGAGCTAACCAGCAGTGGCGAACTGGTCCAGGTTGCTGAGACTTTTGCGATTCGCTGATGTTTAACACCCCTCTGTTATCAGAACGGCATGACCCTTAGTCCATCTCTGTCATGGCAAACGAACACCCATTACTCATGTGTATTTGTGGGGGTCTGTGGGCTTTGGTCTGTTGGATTGAGGGGGACTTCATTCCCACGCCTCCTACTTTGACTCTGTGAGGTTTATACTGGACTGGAACTGCAAGCGGTGCAGCGCCAGTCACTTGTGGGGATGGTATGTGCAGGTGTCCTTTGTCTGTGGCCAATGTGACAGGCGATTCCAGACGAGTATGCTGCCAACTTTGGGTTTTAAATGAGCTTGTTTAACCTTGCCGTTCGAAAGGTCGAAACTGAAGTGTATATCCGATTAGGTGCGGCTAACTTTGCTGGGCAATAAACTGTGTGGTTTTTTTGTTTTTGACTTTTTCCCCCGAACAATTTAACTATAGACCAACTAATGGTTTTGTGTGAAGTAACGTAAAAGTTAAACGTAATTACAACGTAAAGGTAACGGAGACAGTAACAAGTGTCGTTAAGTCCTGATTAGAAGTACTGCTAAAAAAACTAACAGTTTTAACAGTGTCAGAGTAGTAACCTGGAAGAACAAGGGACTGATGTCAATGAGTCTTGTTTTAGTCACAACTGTTTTAACGTACTTTTCAATGGGTCATGATGATGCGATTATACACCCCATGGTTATGGTCATGTCAATCGGTAGATTCCATCTCAAATGCGGGTTGACGAAAACGAACCGTAATCGGTAGATTTTCTCATGGTAGATTTCCATTCCTAAAACTGACAAAAATGCACCAATGTGTTCGTGACTCATTGAACTCTCGCCAGTTCAGAAATGAACTCTGCAATCAGACAAACGATTAGACTTATAATAAACACAATGGCTGATAATGTATAGGCAGCAAGCTGCTACGGAATGCTTTCCTGCTGAATCGCATGTGCTCCTAGCACGTTACAGAAACAGCTAGGAACTACTTCATTACGCTGACCACGAAAATCTAATCTTGACTACAAACACCGCGTGTGTTGACCAGTTACCGGTGAAATGTATCCTAGTTGGGGTTTAAATTTATTTTGATGCTGACCAAAGTCGTCTATTAGAGGAAGCTTTACAAATGACGTCCTATTAGCCATTGGGAACGCGTAGGTCTAGGATCGCTTGTTGACGTATGCACGTGCAGACAGAGCACATTTTTAGTGTGCATGCTAATAAACCCGAATAAATCACTCATTTTTAAGCTGGTTTGTTAGAACACGATCAAGTCAAAGAGACCGAGAGTAGATACATGTCACTCAGTGTTCAGCCCAACATTATAACAGACACCGGGGTATTTTGTTCAAAGTCTGGTCAGCCAACGGGAACTTACTCGTCTCCCCGTTGTTTCGACGTGCACGCAAATGAACCGATAGAGCTTATTCTGTTTAAGCAAACTAAAGTTATTTTCAACTTCGATGTGTACTCATGAGCACTATGAATCAGTATGTTACGGAGCGACAAGATTGTATTCGGGTAATATTGCATGGGTCAGGGTTTATTTGATTGTTCCATCGGCAATTTGCTTACAAGGTGGCTGCTATCTATTTCATCCGGTTGTCTGAACGCAAACCAAGAGTAGAAACAAATGTAGACGACTGTTTTGATCACTCCAAACAAGTGCCGGTGTAAGTAAATAGTATACCGCACACCGTCAACAATGCAGGTGACAACAAGTTTGAAAGTTGTTTTAAAGAGTACATGAGAAAACGTGTTTTAAAATATCCCCTGATAACTATCCACTCCTTTCGTTTATTCTTCCTGTTCTGTTTGTGTCATAGACCACGCACGAGATAGTGAGGCACTAATATTGTGTAAACAGAGGTTTTCAGAGGACTGTCTAATTTTATCATCTATTAAGCATTTGATGAACACTCGGTGGATATCATGCGTGACATGATGGGAAACTACGTGGGTGAAGGTGTGTCCACTGACTGGATGATCAGCTCAAAACTGAACAGGTCCGTGATATTGACCCAGAACAGCTTGATTTCAAACTTTTTTATAATGACAGTAGCATGTTGTGATCAAAACAATTTGTCAAGGAACCTTGAAAAACAAGCAACGGACGTGATGATGGATTCAAGAGAAGTAGGAGTTGAATGACTACAAATCTTTACTAGCCATTCGTTTTTACAGGAAGTAAAGCGACTTTCAAACCTGTCGTTGACCTTAATGTTAGTTGATCATGTTTCGATCATTCCACCGTTTTGTTAGTCAGCCTTGCTAACTGACCTCTGGTCACTGAGATTACAGTAATTGTCGCCAACTCACGGATGTGAAGAAATACCATGCTCATTGGAATATTCCTCACAATTAAGGTCAACTGTTAACTGGACAGAAACGCGATTTATGATTCTCCATAATTGTTACGAATACTAGGCGACTTTCAACCAATCAATGAGGTATGTTTAAGACACCTTGGGGAACAGCGTGTCAACAGCTCAAGATGCGGTAATCGCAAAATTGTCTGACATGAGTTGTAACATCGTAAAGCGCAGCGTTAGCACACAAGCAAGAAAGCTGCCTGGAAATATTCTGTATTGTGATGAACTGGGGAAATTGAAAGAGTTAAGCATACAACAATATCTTTTGTCTTCGGAACAGGTTGTTGAACGAATTAAAACGCAGCATCCAGCTGAAGATGGGAAAAAGTTTGGAATGTTGGATGCCTTGATGACAACAGAAAAGCATGCTTATTGGGATACTTTTGCGAAACATGAAAAAAGAAGGCAATTCTCCAAACGTCTCCTATTTCATTCCAGCGGAAATAAGTTTAAAAACGTCCGCCCACGATACAACCCAGCAATAACAATATTTTTTTAACAACTATTGCACTTTTTTTTGGATCCGCTGCTTTTTATGGGTTCAGACCAAAATATGGTTGACGTTATAACTTTTTTTAATTTTGAAACCAGGTGAATGGAAAGAATCGATGTCTGGCAAGATAATAGTTCATTAATTGGACATTTCTTCTTAGTTTGGGCTCATCAGTAATGAACACGTTTTGCCGTGATCGGGATTTGTATTCTAGTTAACATTTCCGTAAAACAACCCCCTTTGCTCAAACGGCCACTGGTCTCGCATTGCGAAACACCGGATTATCACAACTGAACACATGACAACCAGTCACTGACAAACATTACAGCAGCGATGGACGTGTTGTCAGTTCATTTTGGTAGATAAACTGTAGTTACCTCATTACCAGTATTGAGTGCAATTACCACAAATGCAATGGGAATTGGTCTTCCTGATTTTCACCGGGACTAGTGCTAACTTAAGGCACTTCTAAATCAAAGTTAATGTATTCATGTATCATCACACATTACACAACGGGATCCAGTGGATAATTACATTGTCTGTTATTATACAATAAGGCGAAATGCATTCCAACAGTGTTGGCTGACCATCCATCACGTCATTTATTAGTGATGGACTTCAGCTCGCCGATCGTTGGATTAGTTACTCAAGGTTTTTGAACGACCTTGGCCGTGTGAATGCTGGGAACCAAAGACGAGTGGCATAAGGTGTAGAGATTAAAATTGCATACAACTGGTGAGCGTTGAATTCACAAAGTCGTCCTTGATCTCACGCTTATTTCTTCAGAATACGCTACTTTCTCATTTTTTCGTGAGCAATTTCAGTCTACCGATCAATTCAGCTGACCTACAAACAATCACGTCGGCTCGAGTGTCAGGTTGATCTCGATAACTTGAAAAGACCCTCCCTGATGTTTGAGACTACGCTGTCTGAATGGTATATTACAAACGGCGGTTGCCGAATCACTAAGTGGTAATTGAAATTAGAACGTCATTCCACTTAATTGCGAGCGTCACAATGGTAGGTTTCAGTGCAAGTTTATTTCTATTGATAATTACCAATGTATCAGTTGACTTCTCAGCCGCAATGAAGTATTTCAGAAAATCACACCGCAATCAAATCATCATTCGATAAAAACAGAATAAGAAGAAACTGTGTAGCGAACAAGCTTGTCTTTGGTTACTCATCATCAGGCCGAATGCATAAAATCTGCATGAAATAGTGTCAGAGCGAAACGATAAAACAAGTAACAAGTTCAGTTGAACCAAACACGTCATAAATACATATGGAGATAATGTTCTGATCCAATTACGTCACAATTATGACACGACTGAAACAGTGGCACTTTGATTGGTCATGATGTGGGTAGTAGGCCTCGGCAAACGCAAAACCTGAACAACGATCTTCTACGCGCAAAAGGGTGTGTTATTCAGTGGGATTCACATCATCTCAGCGGTAGCGAGAATTTGGTATCTCATACCATTTGACTGGCCACTCTTGACTCGAGAAATCGAACGGAATTAAGAGGCAGGGTTGGAAGTGTGGTGCGAATCGACAAGGTGTGCCCGAATTGTGCTGGTGCTTGTCTTGGTGGCTCCGTTGTTGGTCCAGCCTGGATTATGCTCACGGATACGTTCAGATAAGCGCCTGGCTGTGCGACACACGTAACTAGTTCCACAGGAAAAAGCAAATCAGTATACGCAGAATAAGTGAAAAATAGACTAAGCTTTTAATTTCTGTAGATCAAAAACGTTCGTAGTGTTTGCTGATACATTTCGAAAGGAAATCTTTGAGTTAAGTTTGGCCTCTCAGCAGACATACAGTACACACTTCGGACCAATACTTGAGTTGAAGCTCTATAGCATATGGAGTGAATGTGAATAGATTATAATCTTAGCTGCGTTTGCTATTACGTTAGACCCGTGAGGGGACGACAGTTTATCACCAGCTAATATGCTTCGCAAGAAGATTGCTTCAGCCAGGCTGTAACTTCCTCTGATGTATAGTTGTTTCGCCTTCCCCCCACCTGACCTGCGTTAACTTATCAATTGTAGCACACTGTATTCACTGAGCCTATTACAGTATTTTATTATTGCTAAGCTACGTGTCCGTGGACTATCTTATTCGGACTACCTACCTTGAATGTACGTTTCTTCTCGTTCATTATTGCATTTCTTTTACGCTATTCATTAAAGAATCATTACAAGTTGACCAAGAGAGTATTTAGACTTGCGTAGACCTCGGGTGCATAAATTCTGTTGGATCACTTGTCATATCGATTTGTAAGCTTAGCAGCCATCTACACAAGCTGAAATCACCAGTAAGATTGAATCGATCGACTACTGTAAGTGCTAACCAACACTCAGCGAGCTGTTGTATAACATGTTGCATGTCACGCACCATCTGTCACAACGCAGGATTGTTGCATGTCGGGAATTAACCAAAAACTGGAAACATCCGAATGGCTACTCTTTAGTGCTAAGTAGTATAAATCATCATCACAAAAACGTTCATTCACAGCTGTCCTGCAGTTAGAAATCGATGAAAACACGGAGGCTTTTCTATTGATCTATTTTAACCATAATGGTAATTCTGTTCTATCCATAAAACATATTATATCAGCGTTGAATTTACATCCATACAGGTGTTTACATACAGGACCAATGATTGAATCTGCTACAAGCACCGTCCAAATTAAACCCACACCTATACCTCATGAGTAACTAAGTGATTCTACTACACACAATTAACGTTCGTTTCGAGATTGAAAACCCTGACTTCAGGAACGTTTATGTTACACAGATTGATAGATTTCCTTGGTCGAAAGCCGAAGACGAATTTTAAAGATGAACTAAATACAAATCTGTGCCACCCTTTCTTGGATCGCATTACGAAAATATTCCATTGCTTCTGCCGATTGAGATTGTGTACGTTTTTCAACGGAAAGCGTCAGTACATTGGAATCTGAAAGTCTGTTTTCAACGCAACTCTACTGACAGTCTATCATCCCTGGGTGTCATAGTTAGGAGGCACAACTGGGTGGAATTATGGTGGTTTGCTTATCACCAATCTACTCAGGATGGTGACCAAATACTCAATTTTATCAGTTCATGCATTAGCTACATGCCCAATTTTTATGAAAACACTGTTTAACAGAGCTTCGCAGATTTTCCTGGAGGACTTCCCAATAGTGACGGCGCCCTTGTTTGATGAAAAAAGTCTACAAAAACCGTAGGCATTAACATTTAACAGAAACTGATAGGCTGTTCAAAGCTGTGAATGATGAGGAAGAATGTTTTTTCACGATTAGCATCATCATACAACCAACGTTGTAAGCCTTAATTCATTTTTAAGTAACCTTACATTGAACGGGTGCTGACAGTCAGTTTTTACATGTTTTCTATACGGAAACTAGGAGCCAAATGTAGTGCATTTATTCACAGTTTCCGCGTCGCGCACATTAATATCAGGGGATGACGTTTCATTTAATAAAAGACCACAAAACTTCTAAGTGGCTCGTACAATCAATGAAAAGCGAACAGATTAGCAGATGTGGTATTTGGAAACAGAAAGTCATCATACATTCGAAAACCATATAACAACAATGATCGGCTTGAATCTGTCAAAACGAACGTCACAAAAGACTTGATGGAGCAAAACAAACCCAGATTTTGTGCACAAGAGATACTAACTCAGACTATCTAGTTATTTCTCTGTTATCTTTCGGCGTTCATTCCTCTTTCCATGAAGCCCTTGTTGTTGTTGTTTTCAATACCGTCTAATTTTAGATTGTTTCCAGCTAAGCTATTGAAGCAATAAATAAGATATATAAATAGCCAGCAACATATGTCTTGGTTAAATTACCACAAGTCAGCTAGAACTCTGCTGCATCTGATAGGTGACCTTTTATCTGTACACATTAATCTGATGACTTCAACTCAACACATATATATATATAAGCATACCTGTTATATATATATATGTATATATATATATAGAAATAGCAAAAAGTATTGGCGGTCATAAACTGGTTCTTTCAGTTCAGTGACGATTTCTTTGAAATACTGAGATACGTTGTTTGCGTGCTTATTTTAACCCACCATTTAGTCTCATTAGGTGAAGTTAAGATTCGTTGTTGTCTGAGTATATTTCTTGTGATTTTTCAGGGTGTTATATTGAAGTATGTTAGAAGTAAGTAGATGCGCGTGCACTGCATACACAATCCTTATTTACTATCGTTGAATCCCATTTGAAGGAATGCGGGAATTTCGATACCTAAATCCCTGAATAGAATGCCTATTTCTTCATCGAAGACCTACTGTAACGATTGTTCAATCTTGTAGCAACTTCCTTATATAGTGATGGATTTGCTGAAAGTTGTCTAGAACGGCTGAGGTTTTAGGTTTGGTGCAACGTCTGAAGTCGGATTCGTTGACTTATATTTGAATTGTTCGTAGAAAGTTGATCCTATACATTACCATACTTTGCTCTTTGTTGCATGTGGTAAAAAACTAAATCAATTTTTCACGGTGGTTGCGTATTTACTGAAATTTTCTCCATTGGTTTTTATGGACACGTTCACACCTTCAGCCGTACCTAGTTGTTTTAATAATATCATTTCCGGTTGTTTGGTGGCTACCTGCGGATTCGTTTTTGATTGCCCTATTTTGGATGATTTATGTATCTGGTTAATTCACACTCAACGTGGGAGATATATTCTTGTAATTTTTTCAATACTTCTGCGTGAATTCCAGGCACTACAATAGCCTTTAATAACGTTTTTTGGACTTGGAAGACAGTCCTATCAACATTACTGTCTGAATCAGCTCTATTGGACTAGTTGATAACAAACTGCCCAGTGGATTATCCTTCATCGTCAGCTGAGATTTCACACAACGTCCGCAATTTGCCTGCACCAAAATAGATAACTCACATATTTAGATAGGGTTTCACTGAATTCTTTATCCCGTTCGCTTGGGCTCACTCAATAAGTAGGTTTAGGACGATATGACGCCCCTCAGTCTTTTGCCATCACCTAATACATAATCTTACGATTCCGCTTTCATTCAGCCATTGATTCATCATTACTGTTGAACCTGTGGCCGTTTATTCATAACCGAAAGTCTACTTATCAAAGAGCGTAAAAGACTTACTTGCCTTGACAGGATTTTCGTGTAACACAAGCAAACGCAAAGCGAATCAAGAAAACGGTGTGTTAAGCTGACACTCTGACGTAGCATGAAGTTTACAGGAAGTAGATAGGAAGCTGCACCACAACGACCAGAGAACTGAGTTCTGTTCTTAAATTAGTGGGAAGGTTTTATCAGAGTTAACCTTGACCATTATTTTTCAAACATCCTTCGACGATTTGCGGTGCTAATGCAATTGAAAGCATCAATTCAATCTAGGCAGCCTACAATCAGCCGAATTTTTACATCTAACGACTGAACAAGCGCACTAGCGCTGTGAGGAAACTAGTTTAGATCATCACACTGTGCTTTACTTTCAAAAAAACCAATGTCATAGAAAGTGTGAAGCGATCTGTGTTCAGAGACGGTCGCTGTATGCAAGGAAGTGAGTATTCCATGATGTCAATTCTGGTTGTTTGTGTTCTTCTTGAGCACTGTCAACTTTTTAAGAGAGTACTGACTAAAGACCTTCGCTAACCTCCATTATGCTTTGTGTTTGATCGCATATGGGGATGTTTCGGGCATCGTCTTTTTAAATGTGTTCTCGTTTACCAAATATCCCCACCTCGTTGGCAAACAGTGTAACATGTTTCATGACGAAACCGATTTATCTAATTATTAAGACAGTTCAAATATCTCACGGCTGTTAAAAACGAGTTTAATGTTCTTGTTATTTTCATGCTGACACCCAACTTGGGACCGTAGTGTTGGCTAGAACAACGTTGAAAAACTATATTGTAAAGATAACGAGCAGTGTGCTTTTTTCTAAATACAGAGCAGCGTAACAAAACACTACTTTTTTCACGGCTACTCCATCGTTTCGCAAAAGTATCCCCATTCCCCGATGAACACGGTTCAATTGGGTTTATTATGTGGTTTTACAAGTCACTCTGTTTGTCTGTAGTTGGTGAAGTAAGGCTGAAGTATGCTACGGCATACAACAGTGATAATAACAACATTTTTATGTATAGTTATATGCAAAACCACCTCTCAATCAACTGACTGACTGAAGTCACGTTAGTAACTATCTATCATGTCTATCAACCATGTCAGATTGGCCAAAGGGGAGCAGCCAGACAAAATGCAGATGCGTCCGTTGTGAGGTGTTCGTTGTGTGTGGTGTCAGTCTGTTGCGTTTTGGTTCGGTTTGTTGTTCTATTTTTTGCCTGGTCTGATTCTCTGTATGTGATTGGTTTGCTTGTGCAGTATTATCTCTATGTGAATG
>JTDE01001037.1:4410-64835 GCA_014338405.1 Paragonimus skrjabini miyazakii | reverse complement strand
CGGTCACTGTGACAGGCTAATCCGTTTCGGATGCCGCCAACCAACTATCTTTCTTATTTCTCAACAACTGTGTTTATTTATAAAATAGCTGTAAAAATAATGACAAGATATTTACTCGTATGTGTAATTAGCGGTTTAAACCTATGAGGAGTTTGTGACAAAGTGCAGGACACGGTTGAAGTTAATGATCAAAAATAATGTTGTGTTCAGAATGTTTGAAAGAAATGAACCAATTCGAGTCAGATAAGGAGATAACGCTGCTGTCACATAAACACGTTAGAGAACGTTATGTAAACTTGATGACTTTGACAAGATGATCAGGAAGCACAACATCGGAACAACATAATCAATGCAGCAGAGTAAAGGAGAGAAACATTTAAGTAAAGGTAGGGATATTTACAAATATTTCAGGCAACTTACTTGGGGTGTATTGCGTGCGATTTTTGGAGATGGTTCATTAATGTGAACTAACCGTTTTACATTAAAGATTACTCTCTTGGCAATGCTTTCTTTCATACTTATGCATTCCATTAAAACCACGTGAGGTATTTCCGTCTACAGAGGAGTTATAGTGGCGAATTGCGAACAACTAAATAAATTTGGAAGTAACTGGTCACAGTGAACTGTACAATGAAAATGGTCGAAGGTATGATGGAGCGGTTAAGTAATAAACCCTGGGGACTAATGAACGTATGATGGAACTTACCTCGACATTGGCATTCGCAGAGGATTGTTAGCTTTCAGTTAATTATGAAAGTTTGGCCAGTTGAAATTAACAGTCCAGCCAGCAATGAGTGTCAATTTTTACAATCCATGATCGGTTTCCATGTGGCAGAGAGGTCAAAGGAATCTATTCTGTTGATTCCAAAATTAGCCTACCCAAAGTATGGCTAAACAATATTGTATAGAGTTAAATCTGCCTCAGGTTAGGTTGGAGTATTTTAATGAGTTAGATTCAAGGCGAGATCAACGATAACAGGAAGTCCGAGTATGACTTGGCATTCAAACTTATTTGGAGATTGGTTGATTCTTGATTTTGACAAGCAGTACTGATGTTCATCCTAATCACAGACACAAGTTTAACTTCTGTTGTTCCTTTCTTCTGTGGAATAACGGTTGTTATTCCACGATGAAGCCAGTATTTTCAGCTGTTCTAAAAGCTGTTAAATACTACAAACAATTTGGAAGAGTTAATCCCTCTATAACAGTGCGTACAATGATATAATACGATAAATATAATATATAAATCTAATTAAAACAGCAAGTACAAAAAAACACTGAAGTCAGGGGAATGTTAACGAGCAGTCCATGAAATCAGTTTTCTATGGACTAGGTCCAATAAAACTGAACTTCGCAACCAGTTTCGTTGAACTCAAGTATGAAACAGAGCAGACACAAACAAAGGAATGTGTACTACCAGTTCGAAATGATTTGGACAAGTTTTATGCAAGTTATATACAGAAGTTGATGTAGGTCCTGGATATAAAACTAGTATCCTCAGTACTAATTAACAGTACCCGGAAATATGTGCGCCCAGTTGGGTGGGGTGAGGAAAATTGGGAATAAATCAAATTAAGTGGAAGACGCACATGTTGATACAACAGGTTCATGGAGTCCTGGTGCTTATGAGCAATTATTTCTGTACATATAATGTTGGTTTGGGGACGGCTAGTTGCTACTATCTTTCAGAATCGTTAGCGCGGTTAACCAACTGTGGCGTGGTTACAAACCACAGAGCTTCTGCTGATAGACGTTGTTTGTGACTGTAACAGTTGAACATGGCGCAATCAGTAATGTCTTAGTCACTTTCTAGTTCCTAAAGTTGCTGGGTTTCGCCAAGAGATTCCTACTGCACTTCCCATCTTCCTCGGTATTTATTTCCAGTTGATGGGCGTTGTGCCCAGAGTAGGGGACATTTCTTCAAACCTAAACAGAATTACAGCCTTATTGCTCCTGAACACAGCGTTCCTCTTCAAATGAACTGGCTTGGTGTCCATAGAGGCCGCACTGGAGACACGTTGACTGAGTATGAATTTGAGGTCGTCCGATATACTGCTCTTGTACAAAATGACGGCAGTAGACCGCCTCTTCCTGGTTGAATGGTGCTTAAGTCGGACGCAATATCTTATCACCATAATGAGTGATCTGACGATTTTATATTCTCTCGAAACATAGTCCTGCGAAATAGATCCGATACAGCTACTATGCTTGAGGACAGTGTGTTTTTAAATAAACGAAAACCGCCCAGTAAATCGAATATCCCCTCCATAACACCTACCTGTAGCTCACCGTCAACTGTTATACGTTTTCTGCAAAAGTTAGAAAACTCACTTCTTAATCTACTCCTTCACATTCGGTCGTAGACGTTTTGTGAAGGGGAACTACATTTACGTGCTCCAGGATTTCTTAGCAGTTTTCGTTTGTATCCCCATTAATTCATCATTAATGGATCCTACCAAATACTGAGTGGATCAAGAAAGCTGGACAGTAACTTGTCTTCCAGGTCTTACATGAACAAGTCAGCTATAGTCGAGAACATGGGTGGACACACTGGAACTCCGACTTTTAATCACAGAAAACCCATCTGAATGTTAAACGGTGAACAGAGCTCCTTAGCACTCACAATTTCATCTACATACAAACCAGTTCTTTCCGCCAAACTGACATTCGCTTGAAAACGTTGATGGAAAGCACTCAGCTTTTCACCCAATGGACTCTCGGTCAGAAGCGTAGTAATGTAACAACTGACCATAACTTCACTTGAAAGTAAGCCAGGCTTGTTCTGCTTGATAACCAATTGAGTAAAATTCTCGGATAAAGTGACCACTGCATTTTTCAGATGGTATCTGACTATGGAACAAATACTTGAACAGATCACAGGTTGGGGTTCCTGTATAGTCCTTACTTGACTGCAATGATAACCCTGGTGTGTGTGTTTTATGTCTACGTGCTTAAGAAGTGTTTTTCAGTATACCATGAAACAGACATCATACACTATTTAGTTACATCCAAATTCTCACACTACTTTGGAGGATCGAAGCAGACGGACTTGTCTACAAGAAGTTGAGCCTCGAATCGCTGCACATCTAAAGGTTCAACAAGACGTGAAATAAATCGGTGATCATTGGACAACGAGAAAGCATTTAACTTGAGTCTACCCCCAAATAAGCTAACCGTGACAATCTACCACTATTACTTCTGAGTGGATGTCCTTATTAACGATTATGGGACGACTGAATCAGTGGTCCTACTGTTAAATAATTTTCAACTTCGTTGTAACAATAACTCATTCAATCCCTTGACCTTCGTTGGTCTTCCGCCCTCACACAGTTTTACGTCCACAATGTGGTAAGACCGACTGACTATCCAAAGTACCATATTAGTCGATAAGTTAAACTTATCGGTTTTCACAGTGTCCAGTGATAGAAAAGTCGTTTTACACCCTAACCAACAGGCATTAACTAACCTTCAAAAATGTAGTAAAATGATGATTAGTTTCTTCAAATTATACTTGTCAACTAGTTTTTTGCAAGATCGACTTAACGTATTTGCACATATATCCGCAGTCGTTTGTGGCTAATATCCCGGACGTCTAAGTCTCGTTTGAAGACAAAATAGCTGATTTGTTAATTCCACTTCTCTGTTAAGCGACCAGAATCAAATTGTCCGGCAGGAAGGTTGTAAAACTTGAACAGGATTTTGATAAACTCACACAATGCTAAAACTCTCCTTCCCACTGTAATGGAAAAGCGCTATTTAGTTGCATCAAAATGATGAGGAGATTCAACAGGTGGAAATATTTTCAACGATTACAGTAAAATATGAATAACCTATTTTACTCGGAGTGAAACAGAAAGCGTTTTATTTCACATTACTGTAATCCAAGCCAATTATAGAGGGGCTATACGTGATCACGGGGACTTGTGCTTGTATGACCACCAATTTCAAGTTGACCCACGATCGTGTATAATAAAGATTAAGCCGAAATGCAAAAATATTTATATTCATCTAGCCGAGTTGTGTTTAACAGATCAGAGTTTAGAAGTATTCCGTAATACAGCGACACTAAAAGGACCTAAACACTTGTGTTCACAATTTTGATGTTCCTCGTAATGATTGAGAAAGCAATTTTGCCTTTACTTCGGACGGAGTAAGTTTTTGATCGTACATGCGAAGATAAATCGTTAAAGCCGTCATCAAAATTACATGTTTTAACAACCAACTTTTTAGTTGCAATTCAATATCAGTTAGGCTTTGTGCGAAATATTCTCTTCATATCCCTTCATTAGGATTTTCAACTTTTCAGTGAGCTCATCTATATCCATAAAGTGGTTTTTTGCCCTAACGGCTGACATTTTTTAAGACAGCTGAGTGACCGTATTTAAGTTCAAGCTTTTCAAAGGAATACAAGATTTTTGTGTCCAATGTTATTAACCTATTTGTACTTGTTACTGTCAATCCTAAATTCTCCAACGTCGACAACAATGAAAATGTGGTGACAGAATACATACAGCTAGAGTCACCAGTCTCCACTAACTTCTAACTGACATATCAGATGAGTGACATTAACGGAGATCTGGATCTTTCGAACAAAGAAATGATGGAACATTGCATTAACCATCAAAATAAACATAAGGGGTTGAAGGTCTGCGTGATAAGTTCCGACCTGAATAACAACAATATCTGGATGACATAAGCGTGACGAAAATGCTACCGAGATACATTTTTCTCTGAGGCTACAGGTGTCTTTATGGCATCAATGGACAAAAAAGGTGTTCAATAGACAGCCTCTATCCCACTGTTGTGCCGCGTCCGTCTCAGATTCCCACTAACCAGGGCAGCAAAATGCAGGTGGTGGTGAAGAAGTTTCTGCAGTGAGCTGAAACAACAAAACGGAAGAGTGAAATTGGTTACAGCCGTTGTCCACTTAATTGATCCTTAAGCGCGTAAACACATATGTGCCAATTAAGGTAGGTCCACTTAGTGAAATGATCTTAGCTAACTTGTAGTAGGTTGAACAGCATGGAAGCAACAGTACTGTCCAAAGGCTACACAAGTCGAACTCGGGTAACCAAATTTGTTGCGCTGACTGGATTTGAAAGATCGATGAAATTATCACAATGTGAGGAAGGTTAACTGGCGAGAACAGGGTTGTCCACCAAATGATTTCTTTCGCTTATACTCCAGCAAGTCTTTAACATCTAACCAGCCAAATAACTAACGAGTCAAATAAACTGGTAACTCCCCCATGAATTTGCCCCGGAGCAAAGTTGCGACCACCTATTCTTTTTTAATAATGTCCACTAAATTGATCAGGACAGCTGTTGTGAGTATTGTATTTTGTGAAGTTGTGGCAACAGTAAATAATGTTTAATCGGTAGTGTAAGTCTACCAAGCAACGATTAAGATAGAAATCAACAAGGCAAATGAGAAGACAGAGCAGAACATTGTATGTGACTAGTAGCAGCAAGAAAAATGACGAAAACACCGTGTAGAGTAGTCCATTTTAAAATCAGGGCTTAATGGAGTGAAACATGTACGGACCTCAAGAATTGGATTATACTCTGTATTAGCTATAGGCTGGACTAATCGGAATTCTACTAATTTGATGAATGGTACACCATAATTTAGCACCTGGGCTCAATCATTACGTACATGTGCGGTCGCAACACACATTCGCAGTTGAGTCAAGGTACTCACGCATTCATGTCTCATGCACCTACTACAAGAAAAATATGAATATACTTTACAGATACTGCACAGCGCTAGGGATATGAATTATGCAGTAATAATGGTAGGCAGTTCAGTTGGTTGGTTAGTTTACAGGAGACACAGTTGTGAAACTCCTAAATTTTGGCCGGACTCCAACCAGCGACGGACATTGTAGGCCAGGATGCCACAAGCTATGAACCCAACTGGGAGCTGAGAAATTTACCAGCTAAATTCACTAACCTACTCGATTGACTGTTTACATGGAATTCGTCAAATTTGCCAGGTGACTGGTTGTCCAAATGGAAATTCCTAAACAGAACAAACGAAAGCCCATCAGCACTAGTGTTGAACGTTGCAAAAGTCTTATCGATGAGTAGTCTGGCAGAATCGGTAAGGTGGAATAGACCCCATTCTGACTGCAGCCGAAGACCAGATATTTCACGAATGCGTCTCTTCTAAGCAACGTAGTTGGCAACCTTTTCAGAATGATCCATAAAACTCAGGTGAACAACAAAAAAGTGAACAAGATTTATTTTATTTTTAACCGTCAATTTACTTTCAACACGACGAACATAAAAATAATAATCAGGATGAGCAAGAAAATTGGGAAATCGCGACGACAGACTGCGTACTTGCCAGTAGTCACGCAACTGTTGTTCCGAACTTTCGATTTGATTGATTGTAGGTCTGGGGAGATTACGTGTCCGCACAAAGTTCTTCCGACCGCAAAGTTCAGGGTTGCGCAATCAGATAGTAATAGCTTCGACAACGGTGAATAACCTAAAAATATTTTTCTCACTGATAGGGGGATTGGAGACGTTCAAGTTAACAACGAGCGATCTTGAATCGATTTTACTCGCACCACTGTTCAAATACACAGGATGATATCCACATATCCTATCAAACAAACTCATTATGGTAAAACCAGTGTATGATGCTCGACACCAGCAACCAACTGAGTACACATAAGATGTGGTTATAAGGCTTAGCAGTTTATCCTCGAGTACTGACATATTAGCAGATGTTGATCGGAAGCTTACGATCAATTGAGCTGCAAGGTATGTTGCCTCGACTGATGTCCCGAATAGTATTTTGACATCTTCGGTCATGGGATCTTCCTTGAAACAGAAATTAATGAATGTGTATTTTGTATCCACAAAGGTTTACTTAGATTTCGGCTCGACTACCTTCTGATTAAGACGCACTGTGTAACCCACCTGTATGAACGTTTCATGTAGACAGCCAAGCCCGGTTGGTAAAGTGTCATTGGTAGCCCTCCTCATCAGACATTGCGTGAGAATTTTTTCAGGCTAAAGGATGGAAACTTTCAAAGTACTGACGTCAACAGTCATAACAGTTAGTTGACCGTTGTTGTTCGATTTCTTGGTGAAATTGACACTATTCAGGACGGGGTTCAGATTGGAATTCTCATTGATAATGCAAAACGATCACACACAGCGTCAAAAATTGGAAATCCCTCAGTAACTACACTCAGTTGATTAGTCAGCTAAGAGAGAATTCAGGAAAAGGCCCATCACCACTCAAACTGTCGGTCAGCCTGTTTCATTTTTAATCAGAAACTTACCATCAATGATGCATGGCATCAGCATTTGTCACAGTTCGTCGCCTAGGATGACGAAGTTAATGGTTTTTGCTCTTCATGTCGTTTTCAGAATTGGTTTCGAGACCGATAATCCAGTTGATTCACCTTACGTCAGTGACAGTCCAAACTCCATCCGACAAGATTCTGATCTAGCAAACACATGGGTTGAGGAAACGTTCATATTCCAACAAGAATTTGAAGGTATCAACTATTCTTAGTCGGCGAGAAAAGACTTTATTAGTTTGTCGATTGAAAGCTAACAACAACAAATGCTGTGCTAGAATTTGATGGCAATTAGTATTGTTTGTGCTTCGGCTCTGGACCACGAATTCACTGTTTTCATTTGCCCATGTTACCTTGTGTATAACACGGAGTTCCAATCACCCTGATTAATATAACAAATGAAGGATATTTTCCCGTTTATATGTCATACTTTCGTCACTGATCTTTATGTCTGAGATAATTTGTCCCAACCGCTTAGTTTCATTATCAGTTAATTAGTAACCAACATCGCTCTCATCACTTGATTCCTGTGAGTTATCCACAGCACCTACTGCAAGTACAAACCTCAGACCACCGTGGCCCTTCAGTGTGGTCTGTTGGAAGGCGGAAATATTCCAAACTTGTGCGATTTGGGTCTGTGTGCGACCAGCCAGCTTTCTTTGTTTACATCCATCATCTGATAGCTCTCTCGGTTTCTGTCCTAAACAGTCACGTTTAGAAGAACGCATATATCTACCCAACTCCTGTTAGAGCTAGATGGATTCTCCCGGTTCCCGTTGTTTAGTTTCAATTTTTTTGCAATCGAATAGTTCGTCGATTTACCATACCAAATTAGAACATATCCAACTATTTCACTGCTTTCAATTGTCACTATACAATCACTGACGATTTACAAGTTGATGAGGATCATGCGAATGCTAAACAGATACTCTCGGTTAAGTACAATTTCCACTTTACCTGCTACCTTGCGCAGTCTGATAAATCGATCTGAAACGTTGAAGCGAGAAAAAAGACACGAATGAGTATAGTTAAGTTATCGTGATACACTTGACTTATGTTTGCGGGGACCAGTTATCCACCAAATGTGCACAAAACTTTTTCGAACGTTGATGGAAATCACATTGTTTATACCTACCGTACACAATCCTGGCTGTTCGCGAACGTCTGATTTTCCGATGTTGTCTGTTGATACTGTTGATTGGCTAATTAGCTTAGAAAATACTGAACAGAACTACGTATGCTCAAAACAAAAAAACAGTCGTATCATGGACTGAGGGTTTGACCAAAGAGCACAGTATTTTATTCACGCCTTGTTACCGTGCTAGTGGTTGCTACCTACATCCGATGCACCAATAACTTACATGTAATTGGTGCGTCATATTTACTGGTTCCCGATTGGTTAAAACTTCATCCGTTTGACCTTGAACTAACTCAGATTTACCGACGATTATACACAGGCACTTCAACGAACAGTTGTGTATGATGTGTCGTTTATTCACGTTGCTGATTATTAGCGTGTTCATCTGCACATTCCCCAATAGTTTTTCAGAGGAACAAGGAAAACCCGCAGAAAATGAAACCGAGGATGACTTGGTAACGTTCACATTGTGTTTGGTTTAATATATTCAAAGATGGGTGAACTGGAAAAACTAACCCAGTTGGTGTCACAACAATACGGAGGTTTGAGCAAACTTCTGTTTGGCATGAGTGAATCACAAAGTCTCAAGGGAACCTTAAGGAAAGGTGTGTCATTGTTACGTGATCTACTCGATGTCGGTAAGTCCGGTTTAAAACTAACTTCAACAATCCACATTGTTAGCGTTGGAAGAACTGGAAGAACCTCCTAAAAATGACAAACGAGAGGAATTATAATATCATGTTGTAGCTTTCAAAGGACTGGCCTTAGAAACCAATATTATCTTGTAAATAATTTCATTTTTTAATGCGACAATTCCCATGGAATCTGATTGTGATGGAGAAGAATATACTTGAATATGTTTACCTTGAAGTTATCATTCTGTGTAACATCCGAAAAGACGTAAACGTCTACGTGGGTTTAGTTAGGAGCATCTCACCTACTACGTTCTGCACCGTTATGAAGTTGTGAACGCCGTGATATTTATCTAGGCTTACCTTGAAGCGCAGTGAACGCTTGAAACCCATTTAGAAGGTTTGTTGTGCATGAACAGTTGTTTCCAGTATCTCGTACCAAGTGTCATGTTGGAATAAACAGGATTAGGAATAACACGCTTTACGAAATAACCTTGATTAGTAATATTTGTTGCTACAATCAGTGTGTGAACCTTCCGTAAACAAAGGCTATTACGGAAAACTGTACCTTGTCTGAGTACCAACAATATCCTAATGATGTCACAATATATCACTTAATTCAATTAATGATATCAAATCAAATTACTGAGCTGTTTGATGCCATCAATGACAGGTTTTACGTATGGCCATTTCATAAAGATGCTCTTAAGGATGGTAACTAAGCTGAGAAATGCTGTGACAAATTACCTGAAGGGATACCGGCCCGAACTTCATAATTCTTTATCAGAACGGAGCTTTTCGTTTAGTTCCAGTTTGGTGTCCACCACTACATTTTGACATGCTAGCAGCTATTGTAAACCGATAGTCCAGAGTTAATCGTTTCTATCCCATCCAGCATACATGTGTGCATGTAGCTCGTCAATTATCTTAACCGTTCCAGTACCAGCACCACTCATAGGAATGATGGCCGAACGTAAGAGGACTTCAGCTCATAGAGCAAAGGCTCAGCGGTTTGATTCCCAACTGATGATCACGAACGAAGTCAGAGCCGGTTTTCTAGGGCGGATATGTAAGTAACACAACAAACTATAATTACCGTCCTGGTTTCTCACAGTCATAGACAGCAAGAACTGGCATTCCGCGATGAACTGGCTATACAACCGTTAATGAGGCGTGAAGAAACTGTGTGCCAACTACTCAAAACCGTGATAATTAATAGGATTTAGTAAAATATTATTGCGCGATACTGTCCGCCTTTACATCACTAGGTGCTCTCTACCATAACGCCTGCCTAGTCGCTTGTGTGCTGAATGGTTCCAAACTACCCAAAACAATCAGCCTAGCTTTATGGAATAGAATATCGACGACCAATCTGTCCGTCCAGACGGAATGTCGAGTTGACTGTTGCTTCTAAAAGACATACAACCTACATCTGAAAGAAGTACAGTTATTCTCACATACTTAATATCAAGTTATTTTGTAATCTGTTAAATATTGTGAAAAATGTTTGGACATTGAGATTAAAATACTTCCTTTAACGGATTAGGCAAGGTAATACATAAAACTGTGCTACCGTCGGAATTAAACTGACATTTGAGTAGAGGTAATAGTTATCGGTCGGAGTTAATCTGCAAACTTGTTAATCAGTTCACAAACAAATAAGCAACAAAACTTTGCAACTCAATATAACCAAGTCGTCTTTATTACGGTTTTCTCAGTGACTCACACTGTTCGACATGACAATACGTTTTTAATCCCGAATTGCTGTAAGATTGATTTGTGATTATTGGAGGAACAGTGATCATATATTTTACCGACCATTAAAGGTTACATCCAAATGAGAGAATAAGAATGAACATGCTGAAATCGTAAAGAATCATGCCACAACAGCTAGGAAGAATGTAGGCATGAATCTAACCGTTCAGTCGCAAGGCGCTGGCTGAGGATCAGCACATAACTCATGCAAGTTCTTTCAGATTGGGACATCTAATTTGTAGCTGCATTCTTCAAGTTTACCAAGGCACTTCTTATTGGATATGACAGATCATTGCATTGCACAAAAGCAGTTAACAATAACTTGACGGTGATGAGGATCATGGGCGCATATGATTGTGGATGTTCGCTGCGTAGTAACGTGCTATCTGACTGATAAGATTTTGCTGGCTGTTCCACAACCAATGTCTGTAGTTCATCCTATTCGAGTTTATTATGAAAACCCGATTCACGTAGCTCGTCACACTACATTTCTACACTGCACAAGGCTACATGGACCAAGGTTCAAATACATTTGTTCATACACCTGAGTTAATCAGTCGTTTTCGTTCCATGATGGACGTTTTAGTTACGATTTTGACACTTGTGTTGCAAGTGGTGTAAATTTGGTCATATTGGATGTTTTACTTTCCATGTTCTCCGAGTTTTCTACCCTTCTACAAAATATGCTCAGTAGCAGCATACAGTCAACTGCCATTTCTCAGTACACCTCGAGATTCTGGACAGGGTAGTACGGTGACTGCGCTAACAAGGCATCACTGACTATTTGAAATTCAAATGAACTGACCCATGCCTGCAATCCAGTAAGTAGTTTTTGCAACCGACTCGCGAATTTGAACACCCACTTCAAAAAGTGTCAAAATCATACTAAAATAATACAGTGTTACACCGAATTCTGTGTGATTTTAGAACCGAATACAACAGCACCTCTAGACTGTATCCTGTGTTACTGTTTTTCGATTGCATCCTATATATGTTCAGTGTCTTCCTGATTCAGAAATGTAGTATCTAAGAATGTTCTCACTTTCATTGATGACAGCTTCATTCACGTGTGCATCACTGTCTTATGTCGCACTCAGTTTGCTTTTCGGATATAGGTTTACCGCTGACCAGATTCGGACTGGTCATTCGAAGTTGCACGATCTTCCCATTGGTTGTCTTCAGTGGTCACCATGTTTTAAGACTTGCTTGATTGTATGGATTTGGAATTATTTCCGAAGATGAACGATGTTAGCATCAAACCGTAGGGAAAATAAACTTGACAGACACTCACTAGTGAAAAGTGATCATAAGACCTTGGTGACTAAACAACTTGACACAAAGTAGGCGGCCTGATAACCGCTCAGTCCATCGGGATAGTATCAAGTTTCGAAGTTGTTCTTCAGGGACAGAGTGAATCAATCTAGTAAAAATAGTTTGTATCCCACTCACAAATGATCGATTTGTTCAAAGACCTCTACAGTAGAATATATAGCTTTTTCCGACATATGTGACTATCCACAAACTTGTTCTTATTGTGTTCATCCTAACAGACACACACTATTAGATATAGATTTTTGTGCACAACGGAAGCCTACTGAGTGTGTCCTAACAGTCTTGCAAGAACGGGCCAAGTCTCGACAGGTTCGTAGCCTCCCTTTTGTTCCGCGTTGGACCCAATTAATGTGATTTTCCTAAATCTGTCGCTGTATGTAGTTCCTCTGTATGACCGGTGATGGTTTGTGGCCTGTTCTATTTATGACTACAAACCAAGTGTAATTATATCAAGTGACTCATATTGCAGCTGTTACGTGTTTTCTTTGTTACGTTGTATGGAATGACCTGCACCAGTGCCAGCACACTGAACGGTGTACATGTGTTGATTCGTTGATGGTTCTAGTTACCCGTATGTAGCAGTTGAGCTTGTTTGGCTATCGATCAAAGTTTAATTTACCGATTGATGCATACACTGTTCGCACCCCGATAGTATAGGTAAACACAGTCCTGTTCAGGTTGCCATAGGGGCTTCAAGGTATACTCGATTAATCGAGTATGATATAAACATGATTGGTGGTAGCTCATTCGTTTGCTGTCTATTCTATGAATAGTCATTTCATATTAACTGACTGCACAGTGGCATAAGAAATGATTAGTTTCAACTGGTCACAAAGGCCGGTGGTTCAGCTATAACTATTACCAAACTTTTACAGTGTGAAAATTGATTTTGAGCAGCTTCAAGCTAAAGCACACTATCAACAGAACAGCTGGTATGGATTTAAACGTGCGCCCGATCAGGGCAGCTCAAATATACTATGACGATCCGACTGGTTGATTAACTGGCTGATTTCATCTAGTCGGACATGGTGTGTATCGATTCGGACAGAACATGTTGTTACCTGACTGGTAGTTCATATGAATCATATACAGACATCTCCAAATTCGTTACTAGATCAAGTTTAGCACGTTTTATGGAACTGGGGCAATGAATCTTACCACAATTAAGTGAATAATTCTAGTTGATCCAATCAAGATAAAACCTCCCGGGCTATATATCAGTTTCAGCTGCTGAGTAAACATAGGACAATTCCCGTAGTTCACTTCGACGTACAGACGTACCTTCCTCTAAATATGTTTGAAGTGACAAATGCTAGCTTGGTAGCCTCTATGGTACAAGGTGTTATATAAATGACCTGATTAGTAATAACTTGTGACAGACTATTGTGGTAGTGATAAATGGGCCATCGATGTCATACAGGTAGGAAAGTCACTCGTTCGGTTTAAGTGAACAGAGCAAGGACGCAAAAAGTCCGACAGAAGAATGAAGTCGACGCCTTATATAGCACCGTATTCTTACGTGATCTTAGTTATTACTAGCCAATGAGGTGTACTCGCAAAGCCCAATCGCAACCGCCTGTCTAATTAGGATGCAATACTTCAATCTAAACAGCATCATATATATACATGGAAGTACCTGAAAACCCTTGGAAATCTGCAACCCATCGAAGCAATACTCCCAATGACCTACAACGTGCTGACAAATCACTGAGGTTAGTTTGAGCCGTACGAATTTGGGTTGCATGCTAAAAATTTCAACCTTCAAGGAAATCAACAGAATTGCACTGGATCTATTCCTCTGGAATATACGTTATTGCATACCAAGCCTTAGTCAATAAGTTCCCAGATATCAAAATTTGCTATGAATTTTTCACTAAAACAGATCAGGTTTAAGGGCTGGGATATATTTGCGAGGGTGGACCACGGGATTGATTCTTACAACATTTGTGATCAAGTTATGGCGCTTCTTCGGAACATTCCTTAAAATTCATAAAATATTTCGAAATGTATTTAGTCATGAGTGAAAAAGTTGGGTTCTACATATGCACCGCCTATGACAAATATGACCAAATCTTCTGTCGGTATGGTTTCGGCGACAAAACGCTTTAGGTAAGTTTCAATGCGGAAGTCATGGGATTGTTACCCGTGGTGTTCGGATGATCCGAGTGCTAGCACGATATGCTGGACACAGAAACAGTCCATTATGAATAACTCTAACTTCCATGTTCTTTCACAAAGATTGGAGGCCAGGAAGACCGTACTATCTTTTTGACTAACGTCATTATTTGTAACAAGGAAAGTGTTTGTAGAGTCCACAAGATGCTGACTCCAGGATCAACACAGATAATAGTTCTCAACTCCCCGCGGTTTGGAGTTGACTTGGCTCAAAACTAACTCTTGAAGCTAGGCAATATCTCCAAGTTGATGGATTTTTGGTTGGTTCTATATACATTTCAGTAGTTTCGAAATATGTACTGCGCTGCACCTCGTCATTTGGCTCTTTGTATATCTGCAACAGCGAAAATTGGTTGTCGTAATAAGGTTTAGTTCTGCCCGAGATACATAATTTTGCCTATGTCTCACTGACTCTGGAGTTCGGTATGAGTGAGACATCAGATCTGATCGATGTGTAGTCAGTTCGAGCTGTCTCACGTCATTTACATTATGGACTCGTGTCATTTCGGTAAGTTTGTTATACATTACTTGACATTTATCTTGCTGACCTACATGCTGCGTGCAGCCACGCGATATTCTGACCTAAGTTTATTTGCTTTACGCATCTTGTGCTGTTGTCCGACACATCCACAACGCTGTTTCACCCACTGGCTGTTGGAGTTTTATATACCGCTAATGTGTCGGACGGATAATCCTTCCAGACGGAATCACTTCCAGTCGGATGGCCTACTTTATAGGGCTTGTGCGTGTAAGCGTAATAATCATGACGTTATCTGGTAACTATGTTCAGGTGAGTTCAAAAGTGACGTATTCTGAGTTTTAGCCTGGCCTGAGCTGAGTGCTGGGCATCCGAATCCGTGGAACAGTAAAGGAATGAGGTTCTTGATGTGTAACCCCTATTCGATGCAGAGCAATATTTGAATATATCAGATGAGAAATTTACAAACGGTTGTGTGTAGATGGCCTCATAAAGTAACCGATGCGCCAGCACTGTAGAAAATAACTATGAATTTATGGTCCTTCTGCTTATAAGCGATATCTCCAAATGTATACAGTCCAGTGGTCCGGTAGTCCACTTCACTGAAGTAACTAAAAACACGTAACCTACGAATGTCATGCATGATCGTCTATCACCATATAAAGCTCAAAATATACAAATACTCTGTTGCGCACGCCATACCAACAGAGTTTTAAAAGTTTCCAGGTCTTCACAACGTTGGCTGTACAGATGGTAGAACCGGGCTAGTTATGATCACCGTAATTCAAAACGATTTATCACCAAATTTACGTTAGACATAAAACGTCTCCCAGCTGCTTCTCACTGTATGCACGAGAAACATGTTCTTTTCACCACTCAAGGGGAGCAAATCTGTCCTGTCGACCAGTACCTGTACACTCGCAGCTGCGGCGACATCAATTGGACAGATAGACAAATGGCCAGATAAATAGGCCAAAGAACATACATTAAAGTGGTTTTCTCAATCATTGGATCAACCGGACAGTGTGTCAATCACCCGACGCCTGGCATTATCAATCGCTAGACATCTATCTCAGAACAGACACAACAGAAGTAGCTTCATCTTTCCATATGACTGGAGCATGCAACCAGGTGAAACATTTTACTTTTCTCGAAGACTTGTTAATCAATCACCATGAGCCTTTGTTTTGTGCCCAGAAGAAGTTGAAGGTTACATTTCACAGACTCTGATTCTCCTAACTAGTATGAAACTTTCTTCTGGAAGCCATGGATACTTGTACGTTTGTTTTCACTAAACTGTTTGTTTATTTTATTTCAGCTATTACAAGTTTGTGATTTCAAAGAGCATTCAAGATGAATTCATTTAACCATCTTCGTGTTCTCTCTCTCTGCTATTCAAACATGATCGGTAAGTTTTGGTAGGTGATACGATAACCCAGACTGAAGTACCTAATCATACACACGTGCGTTTGCATATTTACAGAACCTTTGGTCATCCGGAAGTCATCCGATAAGCAATTGACATCAGATTAATCGTCACTTGGAATCCACACACAGTCAGCACGCTGTGCTTGTGTGTGCAACCGCCAACCGAAACATCGATCGACTGAAAATCAAATCAGCTTGTTGACTATACGTGTTGTTAAACGATTCATTTGTGTGCATTCTATCATTTGTGTGATTAGGTTTCTAACCAATTGTAATGAAGGGTCCAAATTAAGTTCATGTATTTAATAAACATCGCTGCATATACCGGTAGTTTTGGTAAGGGAACGCAACCATGATGACCAATTACACGTCCATTTCTCCCGGCTAGACTGTTCCGTCCAGACGCCTTGTATTAGTTTTGTGGTAAATAGATGACAACGAGTTTGTTTGCTACATTATGATCTCAGTGAAACGTGAGAATGTAGACCAACAAAGCTAGTATTCAGCATGCCTATTTTGGTTAAGTTCAACTTCATAATCCAACAGTCAACCAGAAACTACAGTGATTCCTTGTAGGTTGCTGCTCATCTTAACTACCCGTTCGTAACGGGGAGCAAACAGCTATGGCAGAACCATTGCGCAACTTGTAGCAGCCCGATTTTTTAAACCAAACAGCCACACTCCTACGTCGTCTTTATTTGTTTAGCGTTTGAACATAGTGATAGTAGCGGCCACCATCGTCGATATCCACACGATTCCGTTGTAGAGCCTAGTCGGGGACGTTAGAAGTAGTCAGATCGCATCCTATGCTTTCGTGTGTTTGGCAAGGCCAGAATGTTGGCTGAATTGGATAGCCTGTATTCGTAAACCTGATGAATGGGAGGGAAGAACGTGGCTGAAAACCGCAGTCCTCAGCCACTGACCCACTCACATAGGATTGTGGATGCCCCATCTCGTTTCACGAATTCCAGAATCACTCTTACATAAACTAAGTGCTCAGAGACGGGTAACCTTTCCTAACCACGGCGAATCAAACAATAAAATGCATGGTTCACGCGCTTGATTAGCTACAGTGTTACGAGCTGTAAGAATCCTATGGGTAACCGTTACTGATTGCCGTACATTTCTCAACTTGTGACCTGCCACGCTCAAAACATCTCCCACGGTTTCACTAAGCTGTAAGCTACATTCTTAGTGCCGAGTGCGATTAAACGACAAAAACATGAAAGCATTCAAATGAATTTGCCTTGAAAACCTGTTTCCTCCATTGTAATCCCTAATACAAAGCTGGCTCATCTTTGGATGGCGTTACTGCACAGAAGTTTCGTTGCATGCCGCTGGAAAGATTGACGGTGATCATCTCATAATTTGCTTTTTGGAAGTCAGAAGCTGCCCTCTCAGAAACAAAGCGTACACAGCCTTGTAATCTTGAGACTCAGTCTGTCAAGACTACTCAAGAATCTACTCCGAGCTTAATGTCGGGTTCTTGAGTAAATCGGGGTATGCAGGTAGTGTTGAGACAACTTAAATGGATATGCATTTCGCCGGGGAAAAAATCAGTGGCTGATAATAGGGGTTTGGCGTCTCAAATAGCACCTGCTGATCAGCGAAGCACATGAGGTTAAATATTCGTGTAGCGGGACCAGAAAATTGTCCGACTCTAACGGCAAAAATTTAACCGTGACTTACCAGGACGCTGGATTCAGTATTGGCACGATTTCAAAAGTCAAAAGTGAATCGATAAAGGATGTGAGAAGTTATATAAGGCACACACCAAAATCACATTGTTTGCAAAGCTTACAGAAAGGCTGAACAGACTGAGAGGGAGAGCAAGAAGAATGGATACTTTATGTAAAATAGAAGCGGTCACATTGTTTGGTGTGGTCTATCAAGCATGATACAGCAGACCATTACTTAACAAGTCGGAGTGTCTTAAGACCGTCCCGAATTTTCATTTCTGCCAAACCGAGGCTAGCTCTCACTTGGCGATGGATCGCGTTGACCACGCTGTCAGGTGAATGCGTTAATGCGATATGTTCCGTTGATAAAACGGTTCAGGCGATTCTCGGCGTTACCTTCGTGAGAAATGAAAGCCTGTTCAATACCGTCGACGACATATTTCAAACGAAGGTAGCTAACTTATTTTGGAGCTGCTGTTACCTGCCCTCAACCCTCCCGCATACAACCCGTGTGTTTGGAGTGTATGTGGTCGCACGGTTCTCCCCTATTGTATGACATTGCTCCTGTAACATTGCCTTTATCTACGCTTGATGCAGCCGGGTCAAGTGAACATTCCTGATTAAACGAACGCTCCCAAACAGCCCTATGCTCGTATGTTACGGGTATTGAGTAATTTACAATCATACGCTACAATCAAACATGGCTACTGTAAAAGAGTTGCCGAATTACCTTACTGCTCAGCTGAATGCAGTTCAGCTGGCCTGCTTGACCGTGCACAAGTTCATTATTCAAGATAGAGACGTCCACGGGAGTACTAATTTTGTGGTTCGTAAAGACAAGTCTGTATAAACTACACCGAAAATCCATGCAATTACATACTGCATCTATATGCGTCAATCAATACAACGGCCATCTAACAAAGGAACGAAGTAAATTTAAGACAGTGTTATCTATTTTGCTCTGCCTACCATAAACTGACAAATGTCAGCTGAAAACGAATGTGAATGAGAAAGTAATTATCTGTAGTCTAACGAGACTTAACACAGAGAGTTCACAAAACTCAGTGAAGAGCAGGCGTCATCCACTGCAAGCTGATTGAGGCTCAGGTTTTTGATACTGTTGTATAACATGTAGTTTCGTTTGTGAGTCGTATATAACATACATACAGGAACTAACTAAGGTCTTAACGCCAAGAAGAGGAGCAAGAAGTAGCGGTTGCTGGAACGGTGTGTACTCATCATGGGGGGCGGTCACCCAGGTGAATGACAATGTACTGCTGCCCAATTTGTTTGGAGACATGTCAGTCATGCAAATGACTATACTTCCATTGTCTTATGTTTTAACGCAACGTGTACGGGATTTCATGCAGTACACACCTTTGTAGGCCAAGCGCCTTGTAAGGTCACGACAGTACTAGCAGACGCTGGAGTGTCGGAAATAGGTTCAGTTTTGAAGGTACTCGGGAAGGAAGTAGCCAGATAATTAGTTTCTGCCACTTCGTCCTTGAATTAAACGAAAACGGGTTTGCTGTGATCAGCAGAAATTGTATCGATTCTACCGCGATCACGACGTGCTCGAAATCAGTGGGGATTCCATGAACCAAATTTTTGTGGTCATAGGAGAATAACCGCATACTTCTTTCAACTGAAAGGCCGAAGTGTTTCATTAAACTCACATGAAGACCCTCATGGGAACGTCGGCAATGATAAATTTTCAAGCCGTTGGGTGAAACGAATGTAAGTCGAGCGACACAGATTTGGTTCAATGAACCTATGCGTCAATACCGTTTGCACCTCTCAGAGTGATGGATTGTTGTGCAAGGAAAGTTTTCGAAGCGGAAGGTGGAATTAATTTGGCCGGTTGTTCATTCAATGTTGAGTACCAGGAGTCTGATCATCAACAAAAGGGAGCTCTGTGGAATTTTGACTCGTTTAAAATTAGTTACATGTCCATGTGTGATCAGAATGTACGAAATGTTATTCCGGAGAACATCACATGGATTGCGTCTTCTCATTGTTTTATTCAAGTTCATCAAGGGAACAAACTGTTTCAAATGACCTATGATGTGTTAACATTTTGTATGCAAACGGTTGTTCAAAACGCGTAAGCAATAGATGATGTGTATCAAACCAACATAGACAAACATTAAGTGAGCCCGTACTCAATCATGTCAAGTCTTATTTGACGATAGCCATGTCAACTCGATGAGTTGGTCCACTCACTTTTGTGCACACTACACCGGCTAATGAGTTTATATAAGTGTAAGTTCGCTAAAGACTGGTAATTCTGAATCTCTAGTGTATAACAGCAAGTTAGTTGGGGCAAGCTGTTGATGTGTTGCCATAAGGTGTTTAGCTGTTAATAAACGGAGCGTCGAGTAGCACGTTCGTAGCTTCAAGTGGTTGTGTCATCAATTGGTTCAGCCATTTTAGATAATGTTGGATCACTCGTTGTCGATCTCTTCACCAAAAGCAAACGACAATGAAACTACAAGTGAACTGTACACACACACACAACAACAACAACAACAACGAAATAATTGGATGAACTACGAATAGGATTAAGGTGAAATGGTCCACTGACGACTTGAAACAAGCGCAATTTTGCCGCAGCACACGAACAAACTAACGCACAATTTACTTGGTTTTTCATAGAGTTTACCAATGAATTACACCTCTGAATTACAAAAACAAGAATACAACATTGTGCTTATGCACTTGAATTGACTATTCGTTTAACAAATGGATTGAGAAGAACACCTTTTCCAGCTAATTGTGATATTCACTGTTTAACTCAGCGGACAGTAGTTTAAGACATAGTTTCCGAAAATAAACAATGTTGGCTTCAGGAGGTAAGAGAAAGGATGTCGGAGACAAGACTAGAAAATCGGACGGAGAGAATGCGTGCGTGGCAAGGAAGGTGCGCTTCATACTGAGAGCGACATCGAATAGTTAGCATAAGGTCGAACGCCTTGACTGTTGACAGGTTCTGGAAATTTGTATTGTGACTGATGGCCGTCTGTTGTTTTACACAAAAACAAATGTAAATTTTACTTATTGGTGAGTAGTAGGGGATTTTGTTTTTCCATGTAAATTAAACCTCGTCCGCAAACAATCGCACCTGCCGCATTCCTATCGACTTTGCAGTCGGCCGAAAGTGGTTGAGCGTTCATTTGCGATGATCCAGTCGTGCCTAATATGAGGTAAGTGGTGCAGCGGTCAGCAGGGTTGTCTCGTGAAAGCATGATCGGAGTTCTAGCCATGGCTGTGACAAGGATGTGCACTAATGACGAGCTCAAACAAATGCGGAACTGGAGTCTAGTGCTTCTTTTTCTCGAAATGGGCCGACTGCCAAGAATGCGACAGCTACCTTTCATCGTGAATGATGTCCACTTTATAGGTAGTCTTACTTACTTCAAACTGTGACACTGTGCTTTCAAGGTGAAGACACAAGCACATCGTTATCAAATACACTGTCGCTTATCTGTCAGTTGTTTTATAATAGTGATTTGTAGTTGACGCTAATGATGTAAATCCCGTTGAAATAAAATTAGTTATGTCTATATTCAGCACAAGTTGACTTTCTTTAAAAACAGCATTAGACATCGGGAACTATTCTACTTTCCCCGTTAAAATATATTGAACCGGAATGATTAAGCACTAAATGATGATCTAGAAGTATGTCGGAGCACTTGGGTAGGTTGCATAGAAACATGTCTCAGATTTGAGTAGTTTGCGGCAATCGACATTGCAGATTGGATAGCAAATCAACTTATATTCGGTTTCAAAAAGAACATAGGAAGGTCGGAGAAATGCTGGTCACAGTAAAAAATGCTACCGAGCTGAGACTCAGACGCATAAATTCGTGTCATGACATTTGGTACTAAAATGCAAACTGTGAAATGTTTGAATGAAAGCTACAAGCAATAAAACAATCGCATTTTGAATGGCCCATTTATTAGAGTGAGATTTCAATTTCCTCATTCAGTTTGTTGCCATACTTGGAGTCCAAATTTCAGTTTCTCAGTACAGCGATTTCAGGTCTCCTTTAAACGACATGCAACCCACTGTTGATAAAAAGATATCTTTACAATAACCTCATCAGTCGGTTCGACTAATGAATGCATATACCAACGAGGTTATATAAGATTAGGTGTTGGTTCCCACAATGAGGGACGTGAATATGGATCAAACTTAGTCATTCCGTTTTGTGACATGTTCGGTGACATGTTAGGAGTGATTAACATGAGCCAGTTGCCAATTTGCGAATGCCAGAAGATGTAGTCAGCTATATGGTCAAAGGTTCTCACGTTTTGTAAGCATTTCTAATGATAACTAACGGTTTTATTGTTGCTTTTAGCGTACTTTAGGTTTCTGCTTAATATAATCTCAAAACTGCTAAGTATATTGAACCCGGAAGAGTTTGTAGTAACAATTGGACACAGTCATTCGTTAATGGGATTAAAACATCATGATATTCTCTCCCCCCCTCCTCCCTCTTATCTTCGACAGTTTTGTCATGTTGATGGCACAATAGTTTTATGTCCATTGCTCCCTACACCACTCTCTATTCGGAAGATTTCGGGTAATTTAAAACCAAGAGTGTTTACTATTTTACAGGTTACCATCATCAACCCTCATAGAAGCAGGTTTAACACTTCACGTTAATCCGAGTTGTTCGTACCTCCCTTTTCCTGAACATGTGTGTGGGTTAACAAGAATTTCTGTATCGACTAATTAAACTGATTGAAGCCAGCCGGAGAACACGGCCTGGGCATTGTCTTATCTACTACGTGGACCTCACTTGTCAGGGTGTAGAAGGTATTCACCTCACCTGTTGACGAACGGCTCTCTGTGTGGAAGCATTTTTGCTTAAATTGAGAACACGCATTAAAATTCGTGTTATGTTATACAAATTTGCATGATGAAGGCAGTCCGTATCCACTGGTTAAAGTCTGATTGTTGCATTTGGAGAAAGAAATAACGAGGTTATATAGGCAAAGTGGTATGAGAGTGAACTGTGTTGTTACCCATGACAGGGTTACCACGTTTTCGTTCAGATAACATTTGTTATTTAGTCTTTTTGCTAACCTATGAAATAATTCGTTGGTTCCTCAAATTGGTTTCCTAACCGACCTCAAGTCTGGAGAGATTAACATTCCTCAAGCGCACTGGTTGTCTGGCATTTTTTACACCAAAGGTTTCCGATTTTTGCTTATAGCGTTGTTCTTTTGTAAAATGGCTACCGTTAACTTTGATATTCTAAGTGGTCTTTGATGACTGGACTCTTTTTTGGGACAGTTTTCGACACGAAGGATGTGTTTCATCACCACGACTCTTGCTGCATATATCTGAAATATGCTTGAACCATTTCAGTGCGTGTTCGATTGTAGCATTCATAATACAAAACTTTCATTTGTCGAGAAAATAACCGGTGCACTAATCGAAATTTATCTGCACATCATTTTCTGTTCTTTCTTGAAACGATAATCAGGTGATCGGTAAAGCACATGGACAAACTTCCATCTACATCAGTTGCTACACGTCCATAAATTTGTATTATCTGTAGTTGTTTGTTTTCTATGTTCAATCAAAGCCACATTCCGCTTTAATTTTTTGACCTTTAATAGCTCAGTTTCATCACAAAATAATGAACTGGCATTTTACAGTCGAAGATAGTTATTGCCTACGTATACAGTGCCAGTGTCAACACAAAAGCAATTCCATCTACGTCCTGAGGCTTATACTTTTCGTCGCAGCTGTTGAGCGGGTCATGTATACAACCTAAAATATTGTCAATATGGATGAACAGAGCGCTTGAATGTAAAAGCCAACTACACACACACCGTCAAGTTCCAACTATATACTCACCGTAGTGAGCGCGGTTGTTCAGCTGGTCCTGCTAGCCATTACTGACAAGTAGAAACCTGTTAATCTTTTTCAAGTGAATGGCTGTGCTATTTCCATTAGTTTGAACGAAGACGCACTTGCGCGTTTATTGAGACGTGCATGCAACGAGAACTTGGTCCATGTATCATGCGTTTGTCCGTCGAGTTCAAAAGCTATACAGTTACCTTGAGGAGGAAAGTCAATGCAGTGCAAACTAGTAAACAGTATTCATATGCGTACGGACTGATTATACAGAGTTGAACTGAAGCGGTATTATACATATACCTTTCGATTGTCAGGGAGGTTAAAGTGTTGGTTGCTAATTTTCATGGGAAAAAGGCGAGTGGCCTTAACAGTCAGCTCGATGGCTTGTTCGTTTCCACATAAAAGTACCTAAAGACAGTATTGTAGCATGCCCAACTTTATTCAGTATGACCACTGTGTTTATTTACTATGAGTAGCAGGATTTCCTAAAAGCTTATAGATATATGAACCCGAAATGAAATACAAACATTTGGTGCTATGCTGATCTGTTCGCAGAAAACCATAAACATGCCTTCCAGTGAATCAAGTGAAAATGAATAGAAATGTCAGCAGAGGACACCAAAAGTATGTACGGGGAAATGCTCTAGATGAATTCAACAATGGCCGTACATGAAAAGTGGAGGAGAAGATATCGTTCTCGTCAAACTAAGTGGGAGAGGCGCTAAGGAAGTTCAGGAATTATCGGTCGAAGACGGATCTCCATATTGCATATCATAACAATGTCATACTGAATAGTACTATCTTATATTATCATGTTGAACAAAATGAAGATGAAAGCATCCATTTACGTACAGTACACGCTGGCTACTACAGAGAAAACCGTAGTTGTTTTTCCACCTCTGTGAACACGATACGTTATCAGTGTTACTGTGTCATAATTATCAGTTTGTGGTTGGCAATTTCGTCATTCAGTTTCACAATATCCATTGAACTGTGATGTATAAACCTATAGACTGCAGTATGTGCCTGATGAGACGCAACGAAATGTGCCCTAGGATATATTGTGCGAAAACTGTTTCCGACTTTTGTGTTCATACTTGCTACTGTTCATAATGTGAGTAGTTGACAGCGTGCTGTAATTTTTGGCAATGAATGCTACAGCAAAACAACGGCTGAATGCGTGCGGCAGATTGTTCAGTTCTGGTAAATACTATACTAATGTTTACTGTGTACTGGTACGGCCGATTTCACAAGATGGGAGCATCAGCTGTCGCGTTGTGCTGTGAGAGATACACCACATATCAAAACGTAATATTAGATTGATGCTGGAAAATGAAGCCCACAAACGCGACTAATAGAGGTATAGAAATCAATCATAATAACATTCTCACAAATGTTTAGTTCGCCTTGCAGGTAACTTACTAATTTACCGACTTTTGCAATGATACGTTCATAAGCAACATATTGACATATTATTTTCCGTTAATTCACCCTATTTGAATAACGATATGATAAAAGATTCCAGATGTTCACAAATCGTTTGCTCTGTTCAGTCAACAATATGAAACCACCGATTTCATGTGATAAGTGCACAGCAGCAGAAAATGCTAGTGCGATTAAAGCACTCTACTAGAATCAGGATCTGTTGCGCAAAAGTATTATTAGTTGAGCCAGGTACGAACAAAAATGTGATCAAAACCACATGACTGACCCAATTTTCGTAAAGGTGAACAACTTCGGAATATCTTTGGGGTCACGACTGTCACTTCCAAGGCTAATTTTACAGTCAATGAGAAGGATCCCTATCTTACATTATCCACCGACGTTTAGCATCTCGGAAGTACCCAAATTAGGAACACGTTTCCTTGAGATGTCTTCTATAGGACACCTGGTATTTAAACGGAATTGCTTCACAAAATCATTCCCAATTTTATTCTTTTGACCCCTATTACGCTTGTTAGTTTATACTCGTTCATGTTCATTTGCCTTGTTGTCTTGTCACTCAATCCAATACGTATTACCTATGTGCACTCCATCGACAAGTATACCTTGTGAGTACTGTGTAACATTCCGGTCTTGCTGTTGCAGCTAGCATCACCTGACCGCCCCTCCTTGCTTTCACATATGGAACAGCGTAGCTACTTCATTGATTTTGAAGAGACCCAATTTAGAAAATTATGAACTGTGCGTGGACTTGAACCTGCGACGGTGAATAACTGAAGTTTGTTATATTCCTTATTTCCTTCAATGCACTGGCAATGGTACCGTAGTAATGTCACCTTTGTTGTTTTCATCCGAATTGGTTGTGCCACACAAAATGTTGAAAGAACAACGTTACGATACTTATTACGCCCAGGCATCTTGTCGTTAACATTGTCAACTATAGGGAGCAGTCACTATTCTGTCAATGGGATGGAGCAGTATGATGCAGCCAGGGAAACAAAGAAACTTTGTTATCGCTGTTTATTTATTCTTACAGCCGTGATACATTGTGTTTGAAAACGCCATATACATATCAAAAATATGAAGTTATTTTGGGAGTACTAGGTTGGTCTTCACTGCACACATCACATTCATGCTTGGCATGCTGGTAATGAGTCGTCTGACCTGGTATTCAGTAGTAACGAACGCATACTTAACATGACTTCTCATTGGTATACAATCAAACGGTCGCTTCGTTTAGATACTGTTTACTGTCAGGTTTTTGTATCACACACGATCAAATGTATTGAGTCAAGCCCCATGTCAAATACTCTATGAAAACTATCATTCGTCCAAGCATGGTGTTCCTCGTTTTTTTTTCCGCATAATGTTGCCGTTACTCACCATAGTATTATCTTCTTCGGTCGATTTCTAATAGTTTGATAACTGACCGTATTGTCTTGTTGCCGAAAGATGGAATACTTTGGGCTTTGTTATCACTTCCCCATACCTCCAGTGTATTCGTCTACTCTCTACCGTAACAAACAGAACCAGATATTTTGAACTAAATGTACGCATTGACTATGTGGAAATATTTCTATTGTTATTCCTCGACACAAAGAAATCGGAAACTTCTTTCAAACCGATTTCATCTGTGCTTGAATCCTTTTGCTACAGAGAGTAGAAACGCAACTTAGATAATTAGTCTGTCTTGCTATCAGCCACAACCTGGTGGGTAGTGGGGGCGATCAAGTGATTTTCATTTGTATGGCACCATCCTGTGTTTAATCTGGAAGCATTCCACGATAAATCATCAGATTTCGTTCACTGAGAGTGATACTCATGAGCGAATGTTTGTCGCAGATTTCTTCCCCTCTATCCACCTAAAATAGCAGCCCAAACAATGTTAACGCACGTTCTGTGGTGACAACTGAAAATGTCATTACACATTAAAATTTGGTATTTATGCAATAGTAGGATACAGAAGAGTGGGGTTGACTGCTCACCTGTTTAGAACACCACACTGTTCTTAGTCCTGAAGTATCGCCGATGAAACTGTAAACACAGTCTAACTACCACTGTCTTAATTCGGCTTAAATACGGGTCACCTTTACTGAATACACTGAAGATTGAACTAACGCTGGATAAGACTGTCGGCTGATTCACCACTCTAGCGAGTGTGCGGCAGTTTGTAGTGAACTTGTACAACACTGATGAATCGGCTTTACTCTGTTCAACTTTCATCAAATGATGTGCAAGGTATTTTTGGATTAGCTGACTACAATGATACATTTTCAGTACATTTGGTGGCGCAAGAAACTAATTTCTGGAACATTGCTGGCCTGTCGGCTACGTCAAAAACGATACATCAAAACTACGAATCACTGTTTGCGGAGAAAGTCATCTGACCAATAAGCTTCGCTTACTGAAGTAGCAACATTTCATGGATCTAAGTACTTTCGTTTATCCTCCTTAACCTGCCGACATGATTTTACGATGTATGTCAGCTAAATGATCAGTATTCGCTGGGCTTTAACGCCGCTTCAAACCAAAAGGTGAAATGAGCTACCATGAAATTCGATTTGAGTGCAAAATTTGCAATCATTTGTAAGTGATGTTCACACGAACTCGGCAGAAGTAACTCAATACTTATCAGCAAACATAATTGCAATCAAAGTCTTACTGGATACAGGGTTTACCTGTCTTTTGCCAACTTGTTGAGAAATAATTAATTGAACAAACATCCACCCAAAATAACAAGAATTATCTTACAAATCACGAGTTCCTACATTCCTCGGGGCGTAATTCCTTTACAATTTGCTTCAAGTCGTTGGACACCTCAAAATTTATGGAATGTTCACAAGACTTTCTCAAACTTAACCGTTCTCAATAGCCTTCTCACTGATGACCGGACTCTAAAATCAGAATAGTATAGTTCCTCAGTTCCAGTCAGTTAAATCCATCATGTTTCTATTCAGCCAAATGTACACGTGATCCCGTCACATTTGTAGCACACTTAAACTGTCAGCTTTGATTGTTGTTTTTTCGCACTAGCATATCATCGAATATTTTGCTTTATTGTTGCATGTTTATGTTCTCAATAGTTGTGCAAATTTCCTTTCCTACTTAAAATATAATTCCACAGGCCTGATGAGAATGATTGAAAATAGCAAGCTACACTCATAGGTTCTTGTATAGCCAATGAGAATATGTAGAGTCTTACTAAATTGGTTTGAACCGCTAGATTAATTTAGATATGAAATGTGCGATCAAGTGTAAGATTTATTCAACTTAATTTAGGAAAATCTTTTATCAAGAGTTGAAGCATCCATATCACGGTTTTTCTTCCACTATCCCATCATCAGAATCAAAGCATACAAAATTTATCGAAACAATAATTTAGTTCAAAAATGTTTTACAGACATGTCAAACACAAGGTGATTGTTTTCAAGCAAACGTCACTCTCAGGATTGCCGACTGAATTCTTCCAGTCTACTTTCAAATCGTTTGTTTACTGAAAACAAAAGAACGGATTATGAAGGGCACTCAATATCAACCAGCCACAAAAGTAGATTAGTAATAAACATGGTACGTGTAGTATAGAACTTACATAGCTTGCCAAGTTCCACTAGCTTTATACCCAACCCGTCTTTTTCCAAATATTTCTTTACTCGGAGTTTAACCAAGCATTTGACATCATCCACTGTCTGTTTCATTTGTAACAAAAAATTCGTCACGACCTGATCCTGTACACGTTACCAGAAAAGTTTGGTTGGATGGTACCAAAAACTCACCATTTCTTTTGCACACTCCATTCCATCCATGTTATCGTCATCACAGCTATGAAAAAGAAACGTTTGTGAGTTGAACAAGGTTGATCAGTGAAATGCTAGTCGTTATTTCTCGACCAGTAACAGACTTACTGAACAGTGTTTGAAGCCAATAGGACTGCAAACAAGACAATTAAAGTATATTTCATTTCGAGACTAATGATCGACAAATGCTGAAGTTGGCTCCAAACTGACAGACAGAATCCAATTTATCTTCTATTTATACATATGCTGGGCAAGTGAACCAGAGTGACCTTGGTAACGTAAACAGGTAGAGTGTGTATGCTCTGATACGTGCGTGCGTGGTCAGATGTAAACTAACGATGGTACTTTTGCACCATTCAAATTTGAAGCCGCAACTACATCTAAGCGATCTCGACAACGAAGCAGTATCAGTCAGGCATTCTGAGGTCAGGTTACATTGTTCACTGTGCGATGATAGTGCACGTAAATAGACACAATGAACAGTTAGCATAACACCATGAATGAGGTTGACATCAAAACATGTGCACACGTCTTTAATCAAGACGCATTGATAATCCAGAACGCAACAGGATGTGATTAAGGTTTATGAAACACAGAAACTCGTTATGTGACCCACACATTTTACAACAAATCAACCCACGTTTTGACTCATCATGTAGACATAATAAGTAAGTAAAATTAGGTAGAATCCATAATATTCTACTTATTAGTTCGCCATCCAAACTGTGTAAATAATTTTATTTACGACCACCTCGAAAAAAGAAAACTGAACCATAGTCCATTAGGAAATTCTTAGCAGTCACTCAGGATTGTTTTAACTATATAGTTGTTGAGGCTAAATGTATACACGCTGTTCAAGCGTAAAAGCAGAAGTACCATCGAAAGTTCATCTTAAAGTTGACACAGCACAAACATTTCACGTCATAACGTAATGGAAAGTTATACCGTGTTAAGCTTCATGTTCACTTAAAATGGGTCAAATTGGTCAAGGAGTGTGACGATAAATAACCTCTTTTGACTGACAACCTAATCCTTTCAAATGGCTACTTGATGGATTACTTAAGCTTACATCGAATGCTACTGACGTCCACTAAATCGGCACGGACCAGAAAACATTCTGAATGACATTTTCAAGGTCAAGCGGCAAGATCGTTAATTAGCGCAAACAATCACATTCAGACTGCATGATCACAAGCTGCGTGCATAGAGTCTTTACTGAGACTTAAAATAGCCAACCACATAATAACTACTTAAATCCAAATCAAGTGTTAATCCGGCGAAACTGGCCAATAAATTTTCAATTTCGAGTTGTTCATTCCATCAACACAGAGTGCTTACACATATCACTACATTATCACCGGTTAGACTATACTCGATACATTTCTTCAGAACGTTGATATCAAACACTATATAATTCGACATCTGTATGCACACCATTCTACGTTTGAAGTTAATCACCGAATTATCAGTTAAAATATTGCTTACCTCATAGTACACCGCTGAAACAACACACGAAATGATCAACACATTCAGCTCTGGCGCATGCACTTTGAGTAAGATAGAACGCTGCTGGAAAATCACGATGATTTATTGATGAGGACCATGGCTTGGATCGAGTTGTAGCAACGGTAGATTTCTAGAGACATCAAAGTAGTTTACTAGAGGTGAAACTAATTTTGTTCCCTGGCTGTTGATCTGTATTTCGCATTGGTTTGTATGTTGTAGATGTTGAATTCGACATAGGTTCACGATTCTTTAAATACCATCAAGAAGGCATTAGATTTGGCAGTCCAATGATCATAAAAAACATTAGGTAATCAGAGCGTTCACTATCTCGGTTATATAAAGACTGTAATGATGGGACAGATGGACGCCATATGAGATCAGCTATTCGAAATACATTCTATAGAACAGTTGAACAGACATCAGTTGTTGCGTCTCTGTTCAAAATAGAATCTATCTTCTGAGTTTTATGGAGTGGTTTCCGACTGCATTGGTTAATTTGTGGGAAGTTACAGGGAAACACTGAGAATCCAAAGTTTTACGAGCAACTTATATCAAACTCCACTCATTTCGCTAATAAGCTAACAATAACATAACAGTTATTGTCAAATTCTGTTAAACAGGATTTAAACTGTGTTTTACTAGTTCGGTATTTATATGCAGTCAATAGGGCGAAATGAAGTGCCATCCTTTTAGCAAGTAACCCGATGTATGATGATTTTCTAATATCTACCACCTTCATAAGAAACGGTAGAAAGTCTATAGAAAACATGGCTTTGAACGGCCACCTCTACTATTCTTTCATGCATTTTACTGTTACGATTGACCTTTATAGAAGACCACATATTTTCAGCTTGTCACACACTATTATAATGATAGTAACCAGTAGTTCAATTAGCATAACTAAGAGATTGCTGAAACCGTTAATCGATTCAGTTTAACGACTTTTAGCCAAAGGCAGACGTTAAACTAGAGGCGATTGGAAGTGCGTCGGCAGAACTGTGTGACCTTTGAGTTTACATTCGTGTTTGTCACGATTAGTGTATTTTAGAGAATTCCTAAACAACCGTTTATAGCCCACTCCTTGCTACACTAACTCATCACCCCTAACATAGGGCTAGCCTGACAAACTGCGACCTAGAGGTCAGTAATAGAGTGGTCAGTTGGATTTAAGTAGAGAGTTACCGAAAGTTGCAACCCTTGGGTCAGTGGACATGTATTTCCATTATAAATGGAGGTTATGGGACAAACTTTGTCACAGCAGTGAGCTCACTTGTTGTGAATACTCTAGTAACTGGCGACTAATGAGATGGTTTGCAACGTCTTTGAAAATGCAATTTTGTCAGGGGACTTAGCGGAGCTACCGTTCGTGCCCATTTCGTTTTTTAAGGACATAATGATTGCCGTGTTAGCTCAGAAGAATGATCCTGTTCATTGACAGGATTTAAACAGAGTCGTTTGGTTATACAGTTATTTTATATCATGAAGGCCTGGTTAATTTGGTTATACATTGAGGTCTGTTCCTTTGAGAGCGTCCACTTTTTCGTCCAAAACCGCCTCCGTCCTCGAGAAGAACGACTAAGGCTATCAGAACTAGCGGAACTGTTCACAACGGTCGAGAGGTAACCTTGGTTATTTTTTACCTGTCCGACCTTTACTCCACTATCCTCATTGGTGGCTTAGTGACTCAACTACTGTTTTGGTAACTGTCCATTTTCTGATTCGAGAATACTTTTAGGTCACTAGGTACGCTTGTACTTCTCACCTTTGTCGCACACGTTGTTGGAGCGGAACAGAGCTGTTTTTTGCACGCGACTTTTGGTTTATCTTGGAAGCAAATCACGGGACAGTTGCGGTATTTTCGGGATTAAGATTTTCCTGGCTGGTTGTTAAACGGAGGAGAATTTGATTTCTGACGACGGCACTACTATATCGAGGACGAACCAGCTTATCCTTTTGATGGTGTAAAACAATTCTGAAACATGCCAAACACAGAAAAAGCACAGTGTATGAATGTCCAGCCATGTATTGTATAATGCCAATTAACCATTAATCCCATCAAGTATTGCATAGAGATGACCACAAGTTGACGACAGCTATAAGTTCGTCGGTCAATGACATACCTACAGACCAGTGAAATCCGGAGATCTCATTTGAGTGGTTCGTCATGATAGTCACTTCTCGAGCTAGTGATTTTGTGGGTATTCAAATCTGTATAAGAAAACACCATGCGACAAGGTGGCTTTTATACTCAGTCTAGTCTTCCCAGTAGCACGTTTTACAAACTTGTTTAAATTCAGTAGTTGATTTGCCAGTTTGGCAGCTAACACTGAATTCATTTAGGTCTCATTCACGGCGAAAGGTTAATGTATATGCCTGCCGTCAAACTTTTGGGTCTGAGTACAAAGTACATAAGTGAATACTATGAGATTTTCGAAGGCCAGTTGCTCACAAGCAAATTTGACTGAGCGCTTGCACCTGATAATTTAACCTTGCCTAACGTGTGACCAGTAGCGCACTGGCTAATAAGGTTGTTTCATGTAAAAGTTGTTGGAGACCTAATCCCAGCCGTCGTAAGAATATGTTCTATTGAAAGATTGAAACATAAATGAACTTCGAGTATAAGGCTCCTTTTAGAAACAAGCTGACTAGAAAGCCCCTTTGAGTACAAATGCTGCCACCAAATGTGTGCGATATTCAAACAGACATTAACCAACCACCCAACTACTCAGCAGTAATCTAACATATCAGCAAGCAGCTTTAAAGATTTCGGTCTGTTTGGGACCTCCTAAACGTTGGGTTATTGGGTAGAGTCAGCAGTTAGTGATTGTGTCTACTATCGAGACGGCCTGGCAACCTGATCATTATTGACAAGCGAAAATAATTGAGCGTTCATATATGATTATTCGATCGTGCTTAATATGAAGTCAGTGGGGCAATTTTCAACACAGTTGCCTTATGAAAGCATGATTGGAGTTCCGATTCCGGCTCTGGGAAGAATATGCATTGCTGCAGAGCTATAACAGGAAGGAAGCTCGAGTTTAGTGCGTCTTTTTGAAAGAAACTGGACAGGCAGCCTATGCAGATGCCAAAGTTAAGAATTGTTCAGTTTATCTTATTACAATCTGTTTGCGCGTGCTGATAAAAACAGTAGTTGGACAATGCTTCACAACAAATCCAACATCATTTCAATAGGGGAGGACAAATCATACATTATCAAATAAATTGAATACTATCCACGAATGTAACACGAACAAATTATATTACCGTTTCTGAATAACACCGTGCCCACACGATATCACTCTTAAAATCAGCACTTCACGGCTGTAAATCTCGTTCCCATATAGATTGAACATCACCCACAATTGGTTGCAGCTGTCGCACCTCCATAGACTATCCAGTCCGCCCCGTTCAAAAATAGTTGACGTTAATGAAGCTTCCAAGTAACGCACAGGGAAAGAAGGTTGAGTTAGATTACAATACTCGATCAGGCGTAGAAGTAACCATTGGGAGGTTTGATTGAATATTTCGAACTCAAAGACCAAAGCTTTGTCAGTCACACAGCGACTAATGGTGAACAGACAGACTCAGACATTTACAAAAGAAAGGGGCCTCCAGCCACGAGCAGACACTGTTGAGAGAAATATTTACGTACTGCATGAACCCATCAAAAAAACATTGAGGAACGAACATTTGGGTTCAGTCCCAACTACTAATCAGAGAACTTTTGGGCCCAGTGGCGCATATGCGATCAACATCAACACAAATACTGCTCTTGTGTAAAATGGAAGGATATTCGCCAGTACACGTTCAATACTGCAGCATTCTCCCCGCAAAATAGTTTCTATCCATAATTGTTCCATTGAACTATTGATAACTCAATGCCGGTTAGAGTGGTATGAATGCAATGCAGTCTCAGAGTTACTGTCCGGGTTTTAACTATGGGAGACAAATTAAGGATATCATGCTACTTTGGTATAAAAAACATTTCTTGGGAACTTCATATGAGCGTTTTGGCAAAACGCAAACTCAAATTAGATTACTGTTCTGCACAAGCTGTGTAGGTTTTTAACTTAACCTCTAAACAACATCCATCTGTTGGACCATCCTCGTCGATAACTTCAACAGGACGGTGCGCCACCACTCTAGGGAAATGCAGTTCAGTAGACAGCTTCAATTCCTTAAAACTATTTAAACTGCCTTGCAGTTGTTCCTTCGGAACTATTTCACAACGACAGTGTAAGTTGACACACCAAAGAATCTACAAGGATGACAATATTCAAACGCGCCGTGGAGTAACAGGATAAACTTATCGACTTATTAGTTAGCAAGTTCTGCCTCGCACCATGACACTAATGAACACTAGCGTTATCGGAACAACCGTTAAGGTTAACTAACACAAATACATTTCAGTCTTGATGTCTCTCGGTTACGCTGTATTGCTTTGGTTACTGATGAGTAGTCGAGGGTTTGGTTGAATTCAAGTTGAACATCACTCGCATTTGATCGCAGCTGTTGCATTCATATAAACACTTTAGTCAGTGTCTTTTGAAACGAAGCACTAGACTCGAGTTTCGCTCTGATTTGAGCTCGTCAGTAATGCATATCCTTGCCACGGCCGGGACTAGAACTCTGGCCACGCTTTCAGGAGACAACTGTGTTGACGACTGCACCACTGACCCCAAACTGGGCACGACCGAATTATCATATGTGAACGCTCAATCACTTTCGCTTGTGAGCAATGATCAGGTTGTCCGCTCCTGTCAAAAGGAGACACAGTAACTGTCCTGTTGACTCCAATCGATGACCCTTCGACTAGGACTTCCCTCCAAGTTGAAGTCACAGAAATCATTAACTTGTTGAGCGGTATTTTGACGGGTATCTTGACGGATCCTCAACGGCATTCTATGACACACATAACTAAACATGCTGTCGAACTTACGTGAACAATTCCATATAATATTGAACAAGTTGAAATAACTTCCGTGAGCTTAAATTGCTCAGTCGAATGATGAATTGTAGTGTAGCATGGAACCCGACTGACGAATATCCATCTACAATCAGTTACCCACTATTTTAAAACAGTTATCTCCCTTCAATGGTTTAGACAAAACAGTTAGAAAGCGAACACTAGTATTGACACGTCAGTATCAAATAACCAATAACACAGGAAACCTCCAATTTAACTTCTACAGTAATTGGGGTGGGTGGGTATGAACAAAGAAACCAATCATAATAAAAACGTCCGGTCGTGTGATCTGAATGACACTCGCTGCGACTTAAGAGCATGGCAACTTCAGGTTAACAAATAATTATTTTTATACACACCACACAAGTTTGAATCGGTTTATTGCGACGGCTCCAGCAAATTTTAGGAAACGTGGGTTGTGGTGACGCACTATGATGGTGAAGGCTGAGGTCGGGTCCACGTTATAGCCGGTCCAGAGGATGTGTCGTCCGATCGACGGAGCTGAGGCCATACGATTATCTTTGACTACAGTGTCTGGGTTTGAGACCTGTTTGTAAACCCACTTACGTACACGTTTCTTCATTAGAATGATTGGCGATCTTTTGAAGAACGTTTATGGTGAATTCAATAACAGAAATGATCTAATTTTCAAATATGTTGTCGGTTCGAAAACAGAAGGGTTCAATACTTTCAATTTAGTCGTTATGTTTGCATTTGGAGCCAGGTCTTCTTGTAAAAGTAGATCAACTGTTCCGGCAACTACTACGTTTACTGGCGCACTAACTTATTGAATAAAACACAGAGACAAACCTACAGCTTTGCGGTCTATAGCTTTTCGTTTAACAACAGACAAAAACGTTCAGTGTGTTAAGAGAAGAATTCGATCATGAATTAGTTTGTGAATCTAAACCGATTGCAGACTACTTGCCGACAGTCATAGCTAGGCTTTCATTGTCGATATATTGGCTTCAATTTGCGTGGGAATTCCGGAAGTAATGCCAGTATTATCATTATAAATAAGATGCCTTCGTTTTCATAACCAAACACTACGGAATGTCAGTGATGAGTTCAAGGTAGCAGACGGTCAGTTGCCCTTTTGTGCATCGACAAGTATTGTTGATCGAAACAGGGTACTCACTTCAGTGCGGGTAACTGAGTCAGTACATTTAGTTTATCAAGATCTGTTAGCATTAGCTGAGGCTATCGCTATTAACGACCACCTTTTCGACCGAAATGGAAGTTGCTTCCCTTGGTTATTAGAATTTATGTGACCGTGTACAGAAATCACTGGACCTTTCGTAGCTGGGCTGCAGACTACTAAACATTCAGCGTAGGCTAAGAAGCAGTTGAAATAGGTCTATGCAAACATTTTGTTTCGATTTTGCAAAGCGGTTTCCAGCATGCGCTTCATACCGGGGAGTCCACTTCACTAGTGGCTATCAAAGTGGTAATACAGTCATTTACCCAGTAGCCCAACGGTCTGCGACCGTCACCGTTGAGGGAAGGTATGTAGGTTATTTTTCCCTTCTCTTTCACTTCCCAGAATGGTACTGCTTGGAAACTACAAACAACTGACCTACTGCATGTGTGAACGTATAAAATGTCAACATGTTTTCGTCGCTGGAGCTTTATGAATTGATCTGTTTCTACAAGTCCGTCAATAGTATAACTAGTATTTACACATAGAAGTCATTTTTTCTGTGTTAATATCTACACTCTGCATTAAGTATATGCATCGCTGAGAACTTACATGCAAAGATCCTACCTGAATGACAGCCTTGTTTCCCTTACTCACTTGTGCACTCAAAACTGTCCATAGATTCAATTTGATCTGTGTTAAACTTAGTGCAATACATTATTGTTTTCTATGAAACTCACAAAACCATTGGTGTATATTTCCGAGGTGTTATGTAACCACACATATAAATTTGTTAAAACTGGATGTGTTCATGTAGCCCTTGTACTGTTAACAGTTTTCGTGACCGCATCACAGTACGGGTTACAAATCTCATTTAATTAGACGTCTTTGTGAATTTTATTTAATTTACCTGTTTTCAGTAATACTGATCAACTCTCAATCTTTACAAGTCCGCAGACGGCTATCCAGTACTAGATCGTTTACAAGGACGGCTTATCAAGTGAGTTCAACCTAATACAATCGCCCCCTCAAGTTTAGATGAAATTCGGACCGATTTCACAGCGGTTTGTTATTCTCCGAAGTCAGCAAGATAGTGTATATAAACTGACCTCTAATGAACGGAAACTGAAGTTCCGGAAGTCGGGGTACAGTTCGTAGTCGTATACACCTAACCCAGTTGCTTATGCTTGTCTCCGGGTTGCACTTTGTGGCCATGTGTACATAATTTAACATATCAACAAATACTATTATGCACACTCATGAAAGCGTGTAATAATCAACAGCAGTGTGGTCTGTTAACGATATAAATGCCGCACGAACACTAACAGAAGATAGTCGCAGTAGAACGCCTAAGTCAAAACGTCGATTCAGATTGCAATCATGTTGAAGATATCTGTGTTCATTTTGTTCAGCTTGTTAGCAATTATCAAGTAAGTAATCATTTTTTCAAATTCCTTTATGTTAATCTTAGGGGCAATCCAACTGCAGAAACATGTCCTCGATCTATGGTGGGTATAATTTACATCCGACCTCAATTAACCTATACTTGTAGACGGTGGTTATGGATCAATTCAAAAAGAACATGGAAATGACCACAAAAAATATGGTTTGCATTATACGTAAGAGTCTCAGAAGTCGACTAAGTAAGTGTGAACTTGGACAAAAATGGCTGGAGGTTTCGGACATTTGTAAGAGCCCGTTATTAACAAGTCATTAATATTGAATGGATTTTACCGTTTAGTGAGAAAACGCGCAATAGACCGGTATAATCGATATTTTGGCAATTAGCGAAGACGTGTTTCAGTCGATGGAATTGTTCATGTGTATGTGATGTTGCCAAAACGTTGATTACCACAAGTTTCGTTTATCTTTCATTAACGAATTCGAAATACAGTTCACTCTCTTCATTTGATTTCACTTGTTCTCATTAAAACAAGAATATAATGCATAGTTACCGTGGTTGATACATTGCTCGAAGGGTAAAGTGTAACATATTTACTATAAATTATATCGGTTTTATGAAAATGCAGTACCTGAGTTAAGACTTCCGCTATACCTGCGGTGGATGTATGGTGTTTAAAACTGTTACCAATAACATCCACAACAGTAGTTTAAGATCCACGGGTGTTTGTTTGAGACGATGTGAATTTGAGCCCATGGGTATGGCTTGCAGATGTTGTCTTATTGATGGTATTGGCATCCTAAAAAAATCTCAGCCAATTCCAATTACCAGCGGGTTGATTCACATGATTTTGAACGTTTCTGTGGTCATTGTAAAAGGATTTGTCGAAATGCTACACAGATTGATTTTTAATTCATCAATAATTCTACTATCTGACTTGCTGCCTTCTGAGGTGCCGATGGTATTGTACTATAGAACTAAATCGTTAGCCAACAGGATCAGAGGAGTGTTTAGCAGTGACCTTTTTCAGGTCAATGAATATGACTCAATCAGCGTCGTGTGTTACTGTTGTCAAACTGGTATGTCATGGAACTAGACTGCTAAGGCGCTGGAATGATATGTGTTCATGTGCAAAATGAGTTCTGCTCGGATCCTCTTAAGAAATTCTATCAGTAGCCGTGGAAGTAGCAGTTAGTTAGGTTTCATTCGGAAAATTATATCTTTCTTTCATTGTATGTATTGCAAAGGTTTGACACTCTACGACCTAAAAACAATGTCAGCAAACACGTGCAGAAGACAACAACTGTATCCATTAAAATTGTCATATGTGGGGCACGAAAATAATCATTCCTCAAATTTAACTGATACAAGTTTACCAGTCAATAAACTGTAGTCTGTTGTTGTGTAAAAGCAACTAATTGGGGGAATAACATTTTTTGCTTGAATAATCGGACTAGGTTAATCACAATGAAATTATCAACCACACAGTTTATAATTTTTACACTGGAAAGAAAGCATATGGGATGTTATACCTAACAAAACTTAAAGTTATTTCTTCCCCTTTTTGTTATCACAATATACGATCTCAGAAAGCCAATCTTTCGGTGGATTTAACATCAATAAAATTAAGTGAACTTGTTGCTCAGTATGCCAGGAGAAAACTCAGTTGTGGCTTCGAAAATAACGGGAAGTTCAAGATGCATTATTTTACCATGTCGATACTCATCACCGGTTAGTCTAACTTAAGTCACAACGCCCATGTAGAACTTTAAGGGCTGGGTGTTCTGCCTACAATTCTAGCATGGGTTACCTAGCTGGCAGACACAATGCTAACATGATCAAAATAGCCAGCAGTTGTTGCCATCAAGAGCTCGTACACTTTACTGGCGAAACTCTCGGCGCAGGGAGGTTCATAACCAGTGTATCTCGACCGTAATCGATTCACTTGTAGATGAATATGACATATCTTCTCTTAAAAGTTGGGAAGTCAAGAAGATTGAAGTAGCTGAAGAACATCCAACGCCCGTCGGCGCAGAGTGAAGCAAGTAAAATTGCCTAGATGAAGAATAGCATGTTAAAATCACTTGTCGCGATCTGTGATAGGGCTGCTATGTTTAGAACATTGCGTTCCCTCAGTATAATTAAACAAAGAGGTCACAGTTGACCTAAATAGGAAAGTCCCCTCTGATAATCCACATTTGTCTTCGGCCCTACGAAGTGCCAACTAAGAGTGAGATTGCACCCAACCAGGAAAAGTTTTGTAGCTCATATTGAACACTGCGGAGTTGCAATTTCTTTATAATCATAAGTGATCCAGTTAGAGAATAGATTGGCGTGTAGGATTGTATGAGAATACTGTTCAGTACTCCTGATTTGATCTCACCTGGCAAGTACGCTTTAATTGACAAAAATCTACAAAATCCGAAGGTAACAAAAGGTAAATAACTTTTCACACATGTAGTAGGTAACTCAGACATAAATGGTTTTGGAATAAGTTAGCCTAATGATAGTGCATATGATTAAGCATTAAATGTATATCAGGGTATTTGGAAAGTGTGGAGTGGCCAGTTTGAATTGAACTAACTATTAAACCTCATCTATAAAAACACTGTGCCTACGTGCAATTCGTACCGCTGTTGTATCAGAATATGTTTCTAGCCCAGGATGGCTTTTTAGGAAACGAATTGAATACAAAATTTGTACATATACACAGCTTCCTCAGTGTGAACTATGGTTACTACAAAATAGTGAAAATAAATAAAACCGGCCAATGCGCTACGCAGTCGATTTTTCATATAAACCTCTTTTTTGAATAAGGTAATTATATGTTACTATTACTATCAAAATCGGTCTACCACAGTGCACATTTTGACTACTGTCAATCAGACTTCTTAGCAGTCCTCAACGTAACTAAGCTAATGAGATCAAGTTATTTCGCAATTCCATAGACTTTGTTGTTGCTGTAACAAATGACAAGTTATAATTATGTAAATAGGTATATGCGTTACTCATGTGTAACTCACCAATGCTTGTTAATTTATAGGAAATAAGCGGAACATAACAGTCCTGACTGAACAAACTATCAAGTTATGATAGGTAGGACTGGAATATCTGATAAAATAGCTAAAACTCAAGATGCTCAGTTTTGCTCGTAAAAGTGGTTGAGCGATTACATATGATCATTCGGGCGTGCCCAATATGAGGTCAAGGTGGTAGTGTTTAATACGGTTGCCTCATGATAGTGTGGCCAGAGTTCTAGTCCCGGCCGTGGTAAGGATATGCACTACTGACGAGCTCTAATGAGATCGAAACTCGAGTCTACTGCTTCTGTTGTTCGAGAACAGCCGACTGGAAAGTCTATGGGAATGCGAGAGCTGAGATCAAATGTGATTTATGTTCAACTTGAAATATTGTTGCAGTCAAACATTGACCAACAATTCCATCAACATTCGCTCTACTTATAGAAAATTGAGTAGTTAGTGTATAGCCGAGTAACTGAGACAGAAAACGTCTGCACCGTTTGGTGAAGCCACAGACAGTAGGATTGATGAGACTATAAAATAGAAGAAATTAATGGCTATACCCTGGCACAACTAGCTCCATTTGTTGCTACACAGCGATCGTGTTCAAAATGTAAGTCCTGAAATGTGTCAGAGAAATAGTTGTTTCATACACCATTACTTATCTTATTCTGAGATTGTTTACCCGAACTAAGAACAGATTTTTATAGCAAAATATATAAACCACCATATTCTGTAAATCTTCAATGAACCCCAAGGGTTTCCTTCTAAATTTGAACAGATTTACACAAGATGAAGTCACGGATATTTTTTGCAAGCCTATGAAATAGGCGTTAGCCTGAAAGAGAAATAGTGAACATGACCTTCCGGATGACTCTTATATAGTGAAACATTTCAAGAACCTTCCGTTTAGTTTGTTGAACTGCAGCACAGAGTGTACGCATAGATGCATGTTAGTTCTGTTGCGCGTGAAAATTCAGCCGAAGACCGTTTATTTTATTAACAGATCACCTTATCAGCCACGATATACTACTCACAATATTGACACTTTTATTTGCCTCGGTGTATACCAGTTTCACTTTTTGGAGATGGTCTGGCCACGGAAGTCCATTCATTGAATGATTTATTCGATCAACTGTTCTATACTATGTGTGGATAATTGTGTCATAGTGTGAGACGTTCTATCTCCAAGTTTAGCTTCGCGTAATAGCTAGGTAGCACATAAAACGTTGTGGCTAATCTTGCCCGTGCGAACCCAGCTGAAGCTAAGTGAATCCACGAATAGACTACTTCGGGAAAAAAATATATGTCAAGCTTCTTGATAAAGAAATCAGTAGGCGAGAACTAAGCAATTTTGGAGGTATAATTGAGCGTGTAAAACTAGAAACGAAGCTACGTAGATAGAAATTCAGTAACCTAGACATGTGCACATGACAACGAATATTTTCTAGACGACTGACGTATAAAAAGCATTTCTTCTGTCTGCTTTAGAAGCCCTTTATAAGAGTGACTCAGCAGTATATTTATTCAATGAGTCCTGCAGCACACTATGAGTGCTAGCCGTAACAGAGTTATGGATCGATCGCATTTGGTACCTAAAGCTTTCTCCGTGCCTGTATCACGGCTGTCCTTAAAGTTGCAGTTGGTAAGAACATCGTTGGCCTGCTACTGCAGTTCACTGTTTTCTTAATGAGTGAAAGCAAATTTGGCACATATTAACCTTTTCGGGAGAAATACTTGAACCAAGGTTGTGTAAAACTTAACCACTTTTATTGCGTTATCGACTCAATTTCAAAACACTGAATTCCTTCATTTCAATTCATTGCAACAGCGAGATTTTTGTTGCACTGCTCAGTCGTAGTCCTAATATATTTCCCCATTGGAAAAACCCGTGTCGATTGAGTTTGACGATTGTCATAAGTTTAGTATCATGCACCAGTACTAGCCGCTTTTGTATTCATATAAGCCGGTCGGCTAGTACATTTTACAAAGAACCAAAAGTTTGGATTTACCATCTAATTCAAGGCTACTAAAAGTGCATGTCCTCCTCCAGACGGAAATGTGCAGTCCTGCCCTCGTGGCAATCACAGTGTCAATAACCTCGAAATAGGTATGTGTAAACATCATGCCTCTGGGCTTAGCCACATTCCGGTATATACAATGTTCAGATTGCCCTACCGATCTGTAATGATCAAGCAAAAACCAGTATGATTAAGTTGACTTCAGGCCAAACTAATTGGGTAGTAAGGAACGACAGTTTCACAATCGAGTAGTCTGGCATGTTTTGCATAGGTTTGACGTGAGATGAAACGGATCCACGCAGCTGGTGTTCCATAGTCAATGCAATGAAAATAGTCAACCGCTTCGTGTACAGATCATTTGCTGACCTGTGTTCTCAGGGATGTCATAATGAATGCCTTTGACTTGGTTAACGTAACCCACAATCTGCAACTTCTTCGGATGTGTGAAGCTATCATTATCTGTAATTGACGACCACTACTAAGTAATCGGAAAGGCATGGTCAGCGTTCAGAAGATGCCTTGGTAAATATGCAATCAACCAAATTACCGACTCTTCACAGGTGACCTCAAATAATCAATTTCACCTTCCTTGTTTGCTTGTGGTGTTGCTTTCCGGTCCACTAACGTTATTTGAATATCTCTACAAACGTTAACTCTGTGGTAACCGTCTGACTCCATACAGTCTAATCAACCAACATCGCAAGATTCTTGCCGCAATGTTGCAGACAATATCTTTTTTGACGTAGGTGTTAAAGGAAAATGGTGTAATGTCTCACAAAAACGGGAGCTTCCTCCACAGTAGAACGATTATTAACGTTGATTGTTTGAAAATAAAACGTTAGTTCATCGAAGACCGAACAGTGATCGAAACAGAAACTATACTCAGTGTGGCATCAATATTCATAGATAAACCATGGGATTGCGCGGAAACCAAGGCACACGAAAGACTTCAAAAGCTCCTTACTAGCAGCAGAAAATCGAATCGTCGCGCTCATTCAAAGAAAAATTACACTTTGCTTCGGGCACTTACAGGATTTATTAAAACAGCACACTTTCCACTATACTCAGCTCTAATTTACGATTATTAACTAGATTATTCGAGTCAACTGAACACTTGTACATCGATGAGCCTCTAGCAGAAATCAGTTGTCTCTTTCAACAGATATGAATGTGAGCATTCAAACTCAGGAAGAGTTGAGCAAAGTTCAAATAACAAAATGAGCTAGACTCTAAACTGTTGCAAACTGTTGGGGTGTAAAGCAATAAAATGTTTTATCCAGTTAGTGTTTACTCCTCAAAGGCGAATACCCATTAAACGGACTGTGTACAAGGTGCTATTTACTAAACATAAATAGGTAGAAGACTGCTAATTAATCAGTCGTCTCCTGGGATTTTACTGAATTCGAACCTGTGAGAACAACGTTGTCATGCATAAACAACGATAGACTCATCTTCCAGAAGACGTTGTTCAGTTGTATATCAAGGTGATTAAACCGCTTTTCCTACAAACTTGAAATCATGTAAGAATTTTAGCTAAGTACTGCACATCAGCATCTCAAATATGTATGTCTCTTCTGAAACTTGACCTGCGAACAAAGTGCGCTTGTCTACAGCCTTGTAACCATGAATGAGGTGCATTTTCAATTAGATGGTCAAATAAATAATTAGACTACAACTACAAGCAGTAAAACCCCGAGTATCAGTTATAATATCAATCAATTCAGAGTAAACTCTGACACACTGTAACTTCAGACAGGACCATATTTAAAAAAAAAAAAGAAAATCTGGCATGGCCATCTTAGACGAAGGCTTGTGTGTGACAAGGTATACTAGTTTTGTAAGTTTAGAGACAGAGAGAATTCTAAACCTATAGCAAAAAGACAAGATACGGTTGATTTTGTATAATATATCAAATTGTATTACTTTCAAAGGATTTTTTTGTAAGTAAATACGGTAGCAATTTTTAGATTGTGTCTACTGAGATCTTTGACAACATACAAGTCGCTAAGATATTTCTTTTTCAAGTTGAACATCACCCACAAGTGATCGCAGCTGTCGCATTCCCATAGACTTTCCAGTCGGCCCCTTTCGAAAAAAAGCACTAAACTCAAGTTTCGCTCTCATTAGAGCTCGTCAGTAGTGCATATCATCGCCACTGCCGCGACTTGAACCACGGACATGCTGTTCATGAGGCAACCGTGTTTACCACTGCGCCATTCACCTCACGTTAGGCACGACCGAATTATCGTATGTGAACGCTCAACCACTTTCGCTTGTGAATAATGATCAGGTTGCCCGAACGTCAGTAATATTTCTTTTCGTTAATTCCCTTGTGGTGGTTGGCGTATTTTAGTAATCGATCGCGCTTACTAAATTTGATTATTTCCGACTTTCTTCATCAAAGTTTCTTGAGTGGCAATCTGCTCGTGACTGATTTAACTATCATCCGGCAGACAACAGTAAACACTTAAATAAAGGACTCAAGTACCCGGTGTTTAAATCTTTAGTGGAGCGATTAAAATTATCCTGACAAAGGCAAGCAAACACTATGACCAGCTGCAAGAGATCATTAGTAATAATCAAACAGTGGTTCGAAACAATCTGCTTAATGTTTACAAAAATGAAACTTAATACAGCACAATCTATTATGCTGTGGAAAGTTTCATTGAAAGACGGAAAAATATTTAAAAAATTGTTAAAAGAAATATAACTAATAACTATTTTATCCCTATTGTGCATAATGCTTGTCTTATATAAGACTGAGATGTGAAGAAAAGTATAATCATTTGCATGGCTGACATGTATCCACATTGGGCAGCAGTGTGCCGTCATTCGTCTTGGTGACACAACCTCCATAGGGCATACACACTGTTCCAATAGTCGCTTCCGGTCCCATGCCTTCTTAGCCTGAGATCTTCCCTCTAATTCCCGAATGGACACACTATGTTACTGACAAGCGGATCTGCATTTTATACAGGTTATAATAAATCACAACTAATATTTATTCATATTACTGTATCATTGATCGTTGGTGAGGTTTACGAATACCCAGGGACGTCATCCGTAAATGGTTGTCTAATCAATCGAAAGATAATCCGATGTGTTCAAAATGAGCCGGTAGACGGACGCAAATATATGTGTACAATCAATCTAGAGGACCAACAGAATAATTAGCATGGATCACTGAGGGGATAATTTCGCTCAGTTGTGAAGAATATCACGTACAAAGTGTAGATATCGTTAGGAGGTTGAAGCGGAAGGCAGCGGAAAAAAAACATTTAAACGCGATGTGGAAATTAAAAGTGTCGTTGAATAGCCCTAAGCTGTCTTCTGTCCAAATCTGGCACGTGAATTCTCAGGTGCAATCCTTAATTTTTGGGTTTGAAATGTTTGCACTATACTCACTGCTTGAATCCATGTCATCCGCTCGAAAAAAGGCGATAACATGTGGACTTTGGAACATTCTGTACCCCTGGAAGTGGGGTTCCTGGAACAATCTTTGGTCCAACTCCCTGCATAGCTCTAGGACCCCGAAATTGCCAAATATGTACAACAACACATGCACTGTTCCTAGTCGGGTCTCGCTACGCAAACGAAACGTGAACTTAAGTGGAACTATTAGGGTAAAATGAGTTGAAAAACGAGCATGCAAATGTGACTGACTAAAAAGAGTAGAATGACTAGGAATGTGTTCGTCAGTAGCTATGGCTGAAAGTTATTGTCAATTGATGTAACAATGCCCCTCAACCGAAGCAGTCGTCGAAAGCACACTAATAGTGGAACCGCAACAATTCTCGATATCAATGATAAGGTTGACGATCACGCTATTCTACACGTTGTGCGAATACCCACATTATGTCATCTCATGAACCCGGTCAAGAAGACTGACACATAAGTGAGCGTCCATCGAAATAAAACTAAGTACCTGTGTACCACCTCGGAATCGATTGATAGCCCGTAACCTATTGGACAACGTCTCATCACAACGTCTGAGCAAGGACTTGATGTCGACGAAACGAACGGATAACGCCAAGTACTCGGACAAACCTAAAGCGTTTCAGCATATCAATACTAAGTCAACAATCAGTCAAGACAGACTGCAGATGTTAACATTTAACATATGAATTAACTTCTCCCATATGAACGGACGTTTATAAACTTTAGGAGAATGTCTGTTAAAATCGCAAATCTGAAGTGTTTATGGATGTGCTCACCATCTTTTAGCAACTTAATAATTATTTGTGGCTTTATGTTTCAAACGTCATCCTAAACGTTTCCAAGTTTTGAAACAGTCATAGAAATAGTTTGTGTTGTGCAGCATTGCTCATTGACATGATTGATCCATTTGGCAACTTGTTTCTTTTGGACAAAACGTGCATTCCCAGTACTCACGAACTGCCTAGTTTTAAGACTAAATGTATGTTTAGTATTCATGCTATGTAATAAAACCACCAATTCCTTATCAATCCCGTTTACAAACTAGTCATTAAGTTGGAATTTGTAATCGTAGCTCTACATGAACAGCAGCAAAATGTTTGGACTCTTCTCGGTCCGTAAAACACTTGAGTTCTGATTTTTACATGACAAGCTCCGAGCCATCCGTGCCACAAAACTTTACATATTCTGTAACCCAACTACTGCTAAACATTTCAGTAATAAAACGGTTTCCGACAAATTTTGCACCGCGCTGGAAATCCTCGGTGAACACGATTCCCACCGCACTTATTGCCAACGTTTTCGAATAAGTGAAATCTTGGATACGTGTAACTCACCTTAGATTATGAAATCAGGGTCACACACAGTGTTGGAACTCCACTTGTGAACGACTCTGTCGCGACCGCTGAATAACTTACTGGTTGTTCGTGAATTTGTGGAAGAGGCCAATATGAATAACAGCCAAATGACAATCGTAGACGTTAATTGACCGTTCACCAACAGTTAAATAAACCGTTTTCAGATCCATATCGTTGTGAAGCGGATTTACGATCTCCACGGGTATAATTAAGTCTTGAAGGAATTTGTAAGTTTACCCTTACCACCTTGCGAACACAACTTTTCTATGAACCGTGAATCCCGAGGCTAGTTCCAGACTGGTTCCAGGAAAGAATCCAACCACTGAAAAGTTACTTTTACTCCAGTGAATTGACCATCTGTTGTTTATGATTGGACATGTGTTATCCATATGTAGCTTTAACTAACTCGGACTATAGATTGCCAACAAGTGAACGGCCGACATATTATAGACATAAGCATCGATTGCAAACTTGGCTAAGTTTGTCAAGTTAACTCGTTGTACAGTGTAATTGCCATCGCTTTTAGCAGATTTCCGTTTGGGTCTGCTTTCGTGAGTACCCATTGTAACTCGCAGTCTATGTAAGGTAACTCAACGAAGGGAGTGTTACATCGTCTCGATTCGAGAATAACACTACTAGTATTACTAATCTTTATCGTTTATTTTGAAGAGCGATTTATACAAATTCTACCGGAAAGCGTGCAAACGATGTAACAAAAATGGACAGTGAAAATTTAGATTCAGGAGACTTCCAAATCAACTGGTTGTCAGATTGAGAGTATCACATGAACACAATGAACAGTTGACGAGTCCATCAGTGTCGTAAATGTCAACGACACCTTGGTCATCAACTGTAATGGCTTCACAGGATCTGCTGGGGAAATTAAAGTTGGAAGAACGGTGTTACAAAATCAGAGGCTCCGTAGAGCACTGGAGTGATGACACAATCAAGAGACGCCTATGGGGAAGAAAATATTCTTCCGCAGTAAGACGACTGTCAGAAGGAGGGCAACACAACGCCAATTCCGCCATAAAAATGCGTCATAAATATTCAGGATAACCGGAATAGTCGGCTGGTAAAAATCAGTGGCCGCATAAGCGGACCATCTAAGTCAAACAATAGCATTAAGTGAGAGGGATGAGTCCACAAAATGTGATAACAAAAGGAGTGAGAGACTGAATTTATGCAACAGCCCATGACATAGAAAACAGATTGAATACCAGTTTTACGAGAATCGGTCCAGCATTTTCCAATCTTGTTGGATCCCTCAGTCTTGTTTTGGTTGCCACCCACTATATTGATGTCAGGTCCAACAGCTTCGTCACCACGAATCACGATCACGTTCGGCTTAGTGAACGAGGCTGTCTGCTTCAAAGGTGCATACCAAGTCAGAGTAATAAATGGAGGCCTTTTCTTTTCAGGTGAACGGGTAATCTAGGCTGGTCACCGTGTCGGAGATGTCCAGTGAATGGATAATGTTCACACCGAAAAGAACAGGCTATTCAACATTGGCTGTAGTACTGTATTCATGGTCGCTACAAATAACCGCGATGTTTGTCTTTCGAGTGTCGATGTTCAGTCCCACTACCCTCAGAAAACTGGCTCAGGCTACTGACTTTCGTGAAAGAAGCTTTGAATTCTCCATCAAGAGGATCATATAATCAACGCAGTGGAAACTGCTGACCACAGTATTTCCAACTAGTAGCCAAGTTCGAATTGCAATAAAGCTGACGCATCGTCCATTATCACGATGATTAGAAAAAAGTGACAATTGGCCAAACTGATGGGCACCACGCAGAGACAGGAGGACAAGAAATTCCGGCACTCTGCGAAAATAATCAACAAGGTAATGCGTTAGAGGTAGAAGGGCACTTAAAGCGTGGACTGATATGATGATCCTGTCTTACAAAACAAAGTCAACGAGTTGGATACATTAATAAGAGCTGCATGAGCTCTTGGGGACGTTGAGCAGTGGACAATAACGAGGTCGATTGAAGACAACCATCAAGATGAAGAAGTGCGAAGTAGAGAGTGTTTAATTGAAAGCGTGTGTTCCAATGATCAGTCACTGTTCTGTACAAACAAAGTACTAACGTTAAAGAAACGAGAGAAAATGGGTCATTTACTTTAGGGGCATGCACAATGCGAAAGCGGCACAGGTTGGTTAAACAACTCTCAGGTAGTCGGAAGAGGTTGAGGCAGCTTGCCAAAGCAATAGCTTTCATGCACTTCAGGTGCTTGGACTCTATCCTACTCTAACCTATACGGTGTATTTCGTACACTTCAAGGTGCGAGATATTTATGTAACAGTGATCAAACAGACTATGTGCTAGTGTAGAGATAGGGGCCTGCGGGGTGGCTGCTTATTTGCGCGTGTCTGGGGCGATACTAGATCTCGCTGGAGATAATGAGTAGGTCGTGGTTTGTATTGTAAGCAACCTTCTACTTATCTGGAAATCTGAGAAGACTACAACCTTCTTCTGTTGATGATATAATGTTTAAATAACCAAATAATTGGCCTCCCGTATTTGTCTCTTGGTTGCGCAGTCTTTTGCAACAACAAAAATTCGCCCAGTGACCGCCTGTCAGGTGTGCGGAACTGGCTGAGAAGCACAACTATTCAGTAGTGATTTTGCCTATACCGCGGTGAATGTGTTTGTATGGAGACCACAAGTGGATGCTAACGGCTAGTCGTTGTACATGTAGCCCTTTCTGTTAAACTCGAGCTGGACTGCACTATTCTGTACCAACCGGGTAACTGTTTGACATTTTCAGCTGGTTGTGACTCAACGTTCAACTTCACTTATGGTTGTAAAATGATGATTACGTTGGCAATGGTAACCAAGCCTTTCCGCCAGTTTGGTGCACATCAGCGCGTTCAGGTACTCACAAGCGAACGACATGGAAAGTTCGACTGGAGTTGGTGATGGGGTTCACATCGATGCATGGCATAGCTTGGTCTTCGGCAAGTCATACAAGAAAAGTTGAATCTTGTCTTTATAAGATAGATCAAGCTATTTTCATACGTCTGAGTTTGTTCCAGTTGCGTCTCATGGGATGCACCTACTTTCTGTGTTGGCTGAGACTAACCTTGATTGAAACGTTGAGTCTGCAGTCGGTTCGATCAAAAATTTCGGAAGACTAAACGCCTGATTTCTGTTTTACTCCATCCATGCACCTACCATCCTATGTTAGATTTATACATCTGGTCACATTTTGTGCGTAAGCACTCCGCTCGCTTATCCTCTATATTAGTGGATGCATACTTGAACACCTAGTCTGTTTAATCGGTCATACGAGAAGACTGTTCTGCGAATCAACAACATAAGCCACTACTGCAAATTTAAAGTCTCTCTGACTAAATGGGCAAGTGTGATAACAAACTGAAACTGCGATCTCTCCAACTTTCTAATTTCTAGTTAATTCTATCTATGAAAAGTTTAATTTGACCAAAACTGACATGGTATTCTTCGAGAGATTCGGATCCATTTAAACTTCATGAAGAAGAAGGCGATAACGTAATGGTTAAGTTCTCAGGTGATACTATGTATAACAGCCAGTAGGTCACTTTGCAGCAGTGTTCCATAGAAAGAAAGTTCTTCCATATCTAAAGTAATGTTGAAATTCCACGATGGTGGATCTAGTCAGTCAGGATGAAGATGAATCCACAGAAACGGAGTGAGTTGAAGTAACCAATTTGAGCCGGCTAGTACGCAAATTTGATGATTTCGCAATCCTTAAACAAAAACGAAATCTGACCCGCTGTATCAAATGTGGAGCGAGAATAGTTTTCTCTACTAAAATTGAAAGCTCGTAGGCATGTCCGTCAAATTAGGTACTTGAGTGTCCTAAGATTACTTGAGTACACACCAAATTGTGGTTGCACTTCTTAATTGAATAGAAAGTTAAAAATAAACCCTCAAGGTGGTTGAAACGTTGAGTATTACAACTTGTTCTTAACATTATGTTCTCCTCAGTCCGTTCATCAAAAACAGCATTCTATTGTGAGAACCTAAGGTGTTCTGGAGACCACTTTGATAAAATTCTAACGAGGGTAAAGGTGGATATACTTCTCTGCCATTGGAACCCAGTTAGTTTGGCTATTGGGCAACCTATTGTGTCCGAGCCCTCTACCTAGACTTGTGCTAATATCTCCAGAGATGGAACCTCATAATAAAGTAAACAGTCGTCAACAGAAACCTGGAAACACAAAACCATTTAAAGCAGAATTGTAGGCTTCTCAGTAAGTTACTTGTTTGCTTTGTGTTATTAAAAAGCTCAACTTGACCTACGTGAATCAGTAAGTCTTGGAATCTGGCAGAATCGCACGAACATGCTAAAAAAAAGAAGTCAAATTATCCGTATTCAATCATCTATGTTATCTATTCCGGTGTGGTTGTGAAATGTTAGCAGTTCTGCAAAGAATGATTCGCCATCAAATTAATAAACTGTTCTTAATCTGGACACAACGATTATAACATGCAAAGCTACATTTCTGACACCAGACAGGCGGTGTTCAATGAACGCACAGTTAATTGGGAAATCTTGGGCAATGTCTTTTGTCATTTAGGAGAACAATGTGAACGTTTGAGAGCCTGTTTTGTGTCGTTCATTATCGTTTTTGACTTTCAAACAACGGGAACTATTGTGTTCAGCTGAGTCCGTCTGTGAGATGAACACTTAGTTTAGTGAGAACAGGCGACCGCATTGTACTACTCACAGTACTGCTATTTAGTAGTGGGGTAACAGCTTGGATCTTGACATTGAAGTAGCTACAGAAAAAAACATAAAAAGAAGCATCGGAGTACAACATGGCATGAAACGGTTTTTGGTAGCTGCAGGAACCGAGCATTGACGTTTGTGGCAACCGTGACGTTCTAGAACCAGTACCGTACGTAGATGAGTGTTTTGTTTGTTGCCATGTTGAAACGCATAACTCGTGTGTTGGTTTCCTAAATAAATAACCCTTACAACATTCGTGTTCTTGGTTCACAACATTAGTCGTATCTTACAAGGAAACTCATGAAAATGAGAGGAATTATCTGCTTGTATATCTGCGTACTACTCATCAAATTTTGACTAATAAATCAGTGAACGGTTGTCCAGTTTATTGGCCGAATGTGCGTGTTTAATTGAAACAAGAGTTCCTCTATTTTATAACCGTGAAAGCCTGAAGTCGATCCCTTGCGAAACAAATATCACCTCATAAGAACCTTAGTTTCACAATGGACAAACACTCGTGAAGTGACAAGAACTACTGTAGTTAAGGAAGTAAGTTGGAAAGTATTGAATTCTGAGGAACAAGGGCAGTAATAGTTGAGCATCTTTCTAGTTTGGTCCACAGTTTATTGTTTACCGAGTAAAATCGCTCATTAACCCGAATCTTCATTCGAAATACACAAATACACATCTACGCAAACGTCAACCAGGTCTAAAATACATAAGTTGACATAAGTGAAATGGCTGTACAAAAATCATATAAAACAAATGAGCAATAAACCATTTGGAATGGAGTAAATGTTTCAAAATTAAACTGAACGAAAGTTTACAAATTTCAAGCAAAGGCAATACAAACTGAATACCTTCCACGAGTGATAACGGCTTCCACATACAAATAATTGTATTTGCTTGTTTTATTCATCTCGAGTTTTGATCTGGTTTCACTACATACCTAGCGCACGTCGTCATCCGGACTGGAGTTTGTATTCCGGCTATTGGATTTGTGAGGTAAATGTGTATTCAGCAGATCTACTGTTACGTAGTATTTACAACTTCGCAGAATAACTTACGCAAACAACTTTTGAATTAAGCAAAATGATCAGTGAGTCTTACCACAAGTCCATTATAGAAGCTGAGAATGATCAAAAACAGATTGGGGCGGAATCGTAAGGCGTAGATAGCAGTTTCCACTGCATGATAGTAGATAGCCATAGTCAGGCGGCTCACTTCATCAGAACCGGAGTTGAGGATCTAGTATTTATCAGACCAAAATAGGTTCTACTACCCAGTTTAACAAAATACCATGTCGAAGTGTTAGGTTCCCCATCGAAGTCAAATATTTTCTTCAAATGACAAATGGACAGAATCAGTTATGAATCATGTTCGGTTTGTAACCAACTGAGTACTTCACTACTCATCAGTAAACACGTTTTGAAACATGTTGATTGAGTTAGTTCGCTGAGAAAAGAGAAAACCGTTCAAAACAACAGACTACTGAAAGGCTATCAATCTATTCAGAATTGATCGCTTCCTTATCGAGAACCGAATACAGAGCTGCGTGAAAATTGGCTCCATTACGGGCAGAAAACAACGAAGTGGTATAATTTTTCATTCATAGGCTCAATAGAGCGCGCACTGCCACACCCAAACGACCGTCCCATGGCTTTTCGGAAAACCACTCAAGTAGTTAACGTGACCTGGTTCATGCAGTCCACACACTAAATGACACCACATTCCGGCCAACTTTGTCCTTGGTTAGATCCCTGAATTTGAGAGTAGCGGATCAAAATTGTACTTGGCACCTCTTACTCATAGAGGCTATTTCATTCATACTAAGCCAGTTATTCCCTATAAAGTCATACTAATGATTACTTTGCTGCTGATTCCGGATTCCACGTCCTGTGCCCTAAGTTACTGACATATGTACTGACCGATTGTTTACTTTAGATTTAATTTTTATCATCGTGACATTTATACAAACCCAATGAAGCCTTCGAGTTTTGTTTAACTCTATGTTTGCCAATGAAAATGTTCACCAAACAACTTTCAATACTGTACTGACTGACCCGTTAAATTAATGGATTTGGGGATGTATCCATCAGGTTTACAGACTACTGTCGGTTGACCATCCATTATTTACTCACAGACTGAGAGAGTTCATCCCCTGCACCATGATAAACAAATCTGTGAATGTCACCATGCCACGTTGCGCTGATTAAGTTGTTCAGAGTTGCACGATGCTGTTGGAAGAAGTGTTTTGGATCTTGCATTTTAATTCTTCAGGGTTACTTTTGTGAAGGCAGTCTATACTATTGTAATGTCTTACGGTACTGTCTGAATCACTGTATCATATATGACGCAATATAGTTTAATTCTATTTCGTTCGAAACGGTTCGACTGGCCCCAATTGAAGAGTGCGAACAAGGACAAAAATGTGTTTGTTTAGTGAATGTCGAAATATATTTAAATAGATTATGTTCCCGAACATTCTGATTACATGCCAGATTTCAGCCGTGTTTAACCAATAGAACAAAGACGTACATGACCAAAATCACAGAGTACCAGATTAGACAAGCTGTGGAAACATCGAATGTCTTAACGAAAATTAGTCAATGTAACCGAATTGGCTAAGTAACAGGTTCTGTTTGAATAACTCAGTGTCAATGGTTTCGTGAATAAACCAATCAAAGCCAAAGGGCACTCAACGCACTTAGGCAAAATGCTTGAAGATGTCCAAAAGGTTAGCCACGTAACCTTTCGGTGATGCTTCTATACTTATTTACCACAGGCAGGCCTCAAACTCATAAGGTTTGAAACGTCAATTACCCAGTTGAATAAGCAGACAGATAAGTGATAAGTTTTGATAAAATCTTGTGGAAATAATCCTGACGGCAATGAGTAAAATTTCTAAATGTAATGAACGGACTTTCAGTAAACGACACAGTATTTGATTCCCTTCCCATTTTTAGCCGACGAAATTGTATAAAGGCAAGGGGTGACTTAAAGATCAGTGAACACAAAATGAGCACAGACAGGAAGTTTACATAAATTTCGAAGATGACTTCGTTCTGGTTGAGAGTACCAACGACCAGGGGACGGCTAACTACAGCCGGTTGCACTAATCTGGCTATACCAGTATCATCTCGTTGTTGTCTTAACTTACAAAGGATGTCCAGCAGAACAAAAGCTTCGTTGGCAAAGTAACTGCGCGCAAAGTGCATGAAGAGCCCAGACAGTCTCATCCTGCTTGTTGCCTGATGCTGAGAGAGTTTCGCGTGATCAACAACATTCAACATCACAGTGATCTGCCTTATTTATGACTTCGTTATTTGCATGTTAGTTAAATATAGTGAATATTCTGCCTAGTTTTTAATGCCTCATTTTAACCAGTTAATTACGGATGAGCCTCGTTACCGACCCCAAATCGACGGGAAAAACTGGCCGTCAATTAGTGGAGCCTTGTGAGCCCTTGTTCTAGATTTTTGATGCTAACAGAGTGGAATAGACGGGAAAGTGTTCCAATTTTTAATAGCCATGACAGTCTCGCCTTTCGGACGGATTGATGCCATCCACTGTTTAAAGCCACATTCGTCGACATTTGCCACAGTAGAAAGAAGATATGCTGAGATGTGCTGAAATGTCGTTTATTTCCAACAGGCACAAGCTTAAAACTAACAGTTGCGATAAACAAACAGACTACCAGAGCTTAAACACGTATACATTTACATCAAGTATTTCGTTAGCAACAGCAGGGCAACCTGATAGTTTGCTTCAACAAACTTTGTGCACATAACGCTGATCGACGAGTTCTAATCAACGCAACTCTGCTAAGGGTTAGTACCATTCGGTTCCGACAGCCGAGCAACATTCTGAATGAACCAGTTGGATCAGTTCAGTCTATTGTCCACAAATGTGCAGAAACCAATGATGTTCAGATTTGAGCAACGGACTCACTGGTTCAAGAATGTTGCATAATTCCCTATCTGTCTCTATTTGTCTGCACGTTCTACGTTTGCAAATGATGAGAACAAACGAAATGCTAACATATCATTCTGTTGTGGTGAGGCTGTTACAGAAGACTCAATGGTTCTTAAATCTGGTATCCTTAATTCTACTGGAGCCATGTTAGTCGTTCATGTAATCGCACTGTAGAATGTTTGTTTCTAATCAATAACTTCATCGTTAAAACCTACTTCGAAATAAAATACCAGTCTTAGATGAGAATTTGTATAAACTGTTAATGTTCACTGATGGTTCATTCTTCCTGACAGCTACAGTAATTTCCTACTACATATATTTGAGTACACTGCAATCAATAACATAAATTCCTCTGGTAACCATTCGCTTTTGAATTATGTACCGTTCTTCAGCCCAGAGATATTAAGCATACTACGTTTTACTATGATCAACCTCCGAACCTCAGTTGAAGCGTTCTACAAGGAAACTCTCACAGGCCTTAAAAAGTTCTAGACCTCATCATACACACCGAATGATGGTTTTGATTGATATACAGCCTCATGACTAGGGTTTCAAGGACAGGTGTGTCAATGGTGATTCGGGCATCGTACGATAATCACACCATATTTTTGGTTTCGCATTGTTTGTTTACGTGACCAACTTCATTAAGTGAATAGGCTAACCTATACACACGGTATGGAGACCTAGATGTTAATCATACAATCAAACGTCTAGTTGACAGTAGCCTCAAAGGAGTAATCCAAACAAGTTGTGTTTTTGTTGTTCTATACACACGATACAAATGTATGGAACTGGTCTTCAAGTCCTACGAACAACCTTGACGTGTTATATAGCTGGAGGACAGTAGATGTAAATTATCACTTAATATTCATACATATTTTTTGGGCAAAAATGACGAAGCAGCCAGGATGTCACTTATCCCAGCGTAAGGAACATGTTATATTAAACAACCAACAACCATTATCGTCATTGTTTTTAGTTTGAAAATTGATTACACTTGATTGCAGGTGGACTGTACCTGGTTGTTACGTCAGAACAGCAAAAGCAGTTTTCTGGGATAAGTCTGGACCAAAACTAATTGCATTAGAAGCGAATTTGTTCTGCTGCATGTGTCGGGGTTAAATCTTTCAAAATGTTACTCACAACGTTGATGGGAAAGTGATCTTTTCTACCAGCTCCGCTTTGGGTTTAAAGGGTAACTCTCTTCAAGACAAATTTTCGACAAAGAAGTATGTTACTGGGGAACTAATTCGATTCAGTATGTATTGTGTACTATCGACTGGTTTTATGTTACCTTGGAGTAGTGTCAAAATTTATGTATTTGGCTGGTCCGGGGAGCGATGCTGACTAAGACTTCCGTAATGCCAGTTTCACTCATGTCAAACTGACCAAACGAGAACAGTTAAACAACGATCATTTATGCTCATAAAGTCGATTGTCGCAATACTGACCGCTTAAGAAAGCTTAAGAAGTGAGACAAAGCAATTTGAGTATACAACAACATTTTTCCCCTTCACGTGTAGAAGAAAAAGTGCTAGAAATCATATATTCCGGAAGAGAGCTCTTCGGTGATCAGACGGTGACAGCGATAAACAGGTTGGCATTCTGTGGAGATGATGTGACAATGAAAGGCAAAAATGCCACACTGGACGGCTTGAGATGTGACAGGAATGCTACGGCATTGATGCTGCAGGATTTTTGAGACAAAGCCTATAGACCAAAGTAAGTTGCGGTAAACGGACTTTGGTTACATCTTCTGCTAGACCAGTTTCCTGAAAGAATGGTCTTTGGATTACCGTTTTTTGTTTCGTAGTCGCCGATTGCATCAGTTATTTGACAATGGGCGAGTTACAAAAAGTTAGTGCAAAATTCGTACACATTTGCCTGTTGCTCAATAGAAGTAAGGGCGATTTTTCCAAAGGTTTCAAGTTGAATAAAATGCTACATCCATGCTGTAAAAACAAGCTCTGTGATCAGCTATTCACCGAAATTCGTTAGAAATCACTGGACGAACAAGTGGTCTCTGAATTAGTCGCGACTCAGTAGCATACTTAGATATGCCACAACGTAAGCGCAGTCAACCATAAAGTTAGCCGCCTGTTGAACTTACATGATAAACATAACCTAGCTATCAGGAGCCGCTTCTTCGGCTGAGTACGAACTGCATCACGACATAGACTCATGTGAGAAGCGGCCACCAGTATTTGCTTGGAAACTTGATCGTACGACACCGATGCACTCGAGAAGAAGACAATACACGAAAGATGCACGGACTGAATGCAGTACGGATTATAAGCTGATCAGTATCAAGTAATCCATTTAAGTCTGCAAGTCCGCTTATTGCAGATCAGTCGATCTGCGACGAGGACTGTATGCTGGCTGACTGAATAACTGAAATATGATAACAGTCTTTCACAGTCCAGAATCTGTTTGTCTGAGAATGATTTCCAGTTTTGCCACTCATGAAGCTATTTCGCAACATCCTAGACAATAGCCTGCGGCAAAAACTGATGAGTCGAACGGAATGCCCATCATCTGGATATTGCGAACGGCTCTTCAGACCTCGACAATTTGTCTAGTAATTTGTCAGCGGATCTACCCAAGGACCGCCACTCACGAGCTTACGTGGCTTGGGCTAGCGCAGCTTTCAGACATCTTGAGAAGCTTCTCAGAAAGGGTCACAGCCTTAAGGTGAAAAACTGGTTGTTTGTATACGGCACGATGTTGCTGTCCACGTCCTTGTACGGCACTGAAAATTGGACACGGTATCAAAAGAACATGAGGTATCTCAACTGCTTCAGTCTGATACGTCCAAGCTACATCTTTGCTATTCGGTGATCGGACATCTTTCCGAACATCGACGTATATGAGTAAATAGAGATAAACCAAACTGAACCCTCACTACTTCCGAACCGCATTCGTCGGCTGAGGTTCATCCATCGGATGATTGATGGATGGGCCTCGAAGTAGGTAATGCGTGGCAGCTACAAACAAGTAATCAAACTCCTGGTGACCAGATGTTGCAATACAAGGATTTTTTCCAAGTAAATCTTCCGCGTAGTGATTTCGACCTTAGATCATGGGAAGACGCATCCTCGAACAGGAATGCCTACAGTAGTGCAATTCGGATTGTGGACCGACTGTTGAATGAGCTGCATTTGCGAGCCGGTGAATTTATGTGCGTGGTGTGCAATAGAAATTTAGGTGCAATGGATAGAGGTGGCGTAACTGCGTGGCATTGCGGCGGATGCCGTCGTGAATGATCTAACCAATTTGGGCTGTTAGATTATCAATTTACCCACAACAAACCGTCAATCAAGATAAGGTGAGTATGTCAGAACCCGGATGGCCATTACAGTTATATCTTTACTAATAAGTAGTTTAGCAGATTTATGATTTTAGATGAGACCCAGCTTAGTAATACAATTCTTATGCTCAGAAGCGGCGTTGGTGGATTCCAGGGTGAAGTGGTTGGGAACTCCTGTCGGGACAGTCGATCCCCTGGATAATTTGGTGAATTCCATATGAGACAGTGAGACAGGTGGGCAACCGAGTTCGAATGTGAAATTTCCGAGCTCCTGGCGTGGCTTCGTAGCTCCGGTGGTAGAGCGCTTGCCGTGTTGAGGCATGGTGTTTCTGTCGCTGGTTCGACTCCAGTCGAAGCCCTGATGTTTCACAGCTGGGTCTCATCTAAAAAACGTTATATATCTGTATCCATTTAGAGACGATCGGGCAACCTGAACATTACTCACAAGTGGAAGTGGATGAGCGTTCACATATGATAATTCGGTCGTGCCTAACGTGAGGTCAATGGCGCAGTGGTAAACACGGTTGCC
>JTDE01001036.1:101594-125835 GCA_014338405.1 Paragonimus skrjabini miyazakii | reverse complement strand
TTGCTGTATTTCCTTATATAGATTTAGGATGCGTGTTACTGACAGTTGGAGGTTGATTCCTTTGAACCGATGGGACAATGTAGAACGCGATTATACGACTAGGTTATAAACACCCTGTAAGTTCTATTTAGTTCAACCATCAAGATATCGCTTGTAGTAGTAAACCAATCACATTTAACTTTCTTTGAAGCATCAGACAAATGCAACTGAAGTACGGAAAGCAGTTTGTCGTTAACGTAATCCATACTTCTACCAACCGCCAATTCTAAAGAGACTTGCACGCAGATCTCCTTTGATGCCGGAGGTACCGAAATAACAGCTATTTACATGCCATTCGATAACTGTTTGTACAATTATCCAAACTTAATCATGAACTACCTTCAACTTTGGCTTGGTTCAGTAGCGCGAAAATTCCCAGTGCAGTCACGAAAAATATTGTGTAGCGAACAAGCTCGTTTTCAATAATTCATCATCAATCTGAATACATCACATTTATTTCCCGAATTATACAGGGGGTAAACGGGGAACGGGTTTTAATCAGGTCAATCAGTTCAATGTCACCCTGCAATCAAGTACCTACTTGAACCGTGGGTCTTGACAGGCTAACAGGGTGTAGGGCTGGCCATGGCAGATCCAACGCCTAAACAAATCAGTGCTATACCATTGCACCTGGTAAATTCGAATCACTTTGTCAATGTTTCGGACGCATTTAGCCCAATCTACCTAGTTAAAGTCACCCAATCGAGGGCAGTGAAGTGTAGGATACTGTCCACAACTGAGGCTATTACAATTCGCCTGTACAACCCACCCCTGTGCGCCCAGAAAAGTTTTGTTCCGGCATCGGATCTGCCATGGCCAACCCTACACCCTGTTGGCCTGTCAAGACCCACGGTTATAATGGGTACTTGATTGCAGGGTGACATTTAACTGGTTGACCTTATTAACGACCCGTATCCCGTTTACCCCCTGTAAAATTCATGATATAAAGTTGATGTATTTAGCTTGATAATGAATTACTGAAAACGAGTTTGTTCGCTACACAGTATTTTTCATGCTGTCAACTTGTTGATGAATGTAACTGCCACTGGAATTTCGCAGGTATATGTTGTCACAAACTGCACGCAGTCAGTCTTCGAGTACTTCAATGAAATTTTGTCAAACTGCTTGTGTGATCAATACCAAAAGCTGTAGTTCTTATGGTCACAAGCTGAGACGAATTGTGTATCTTAAGGCAGGATTGAACTTGAATTGGAAATTTTTTTCATCACCTAAAGAAGTAATATATTCGTTAGTATTCCACACACTTTTAATAGCTTGTCCGTGAGATCTGACATAATTACAACACCGTCCCTTAAAAACGTCTAACCATTCGGTAGAAACCTTACGATTTTTTTTACTAATTTTTTAACTCTTCTGCTTTTCAGTCTTCTTTCCACCTGAGTTTCAGTATAAATGCACCTATTTAAATTACTGGTATCAAACATAAACAACATAGAAATCCCGTGGGCTGTATTTCAAAAGAACCAACTCTAGCTGAACGCTTTTATGCAAGACTACAGCCTGAAGTCCAGACGACAAAAACCGAAGGTAACTAGATTACGCAATCAATTATTACTGCGACAGTTCGTATGTGTGTGCAATTTTCCAATGTATTCAAGAAAAATACTGTATAGTGAACAAGCTCGTTCTCAGTGATTCATCATCAATCTAGATACATCACATTTATATCAGACATCCTAGAGGAAGATCATTAAAGGGGTTAACAGGGAACGGTTGTTTATTGAGGCCAGTCAGTTCAATGCCACGCGACAATTAAGTACCCATGTAAATCGTAGGTCACTGACACGGTAACAGGGTTTTGGGTTGGAAATGACATATTCAAAGCCTGAACGAGACTTTTCTGGGTGCATAGGGGTGCAATTTAAGGTCAGTGAAGGCATTCACCGACAGAAGGACGGTGTCGCAATGGGATTGCTGTTGGGACCATTGTTTGCAAATGTTTTCGTGGCAAAATTAGAAAACGAACAACTTAGATCAGTGGTTGGCTGGTGATACGTTGACGACTTGATAACAATGTAAATCCTACCGACTTCTAGTTCACGATCAATTCCGTACACCAAAATTTGCAATTCGTGTTGGAGACCGAAATGAACAGCCAATAAGGCTTTTTGAGGTACGTTTCCGCCGCCGCGATGATGGCTCAATTTAGCACGCGACAAAAAAAGGGTACTTGGAATGGTCAGTACATTCAGTTCAATAGTTTTGCGTAATTTCAAGTTGAACATCACCCTAAATTGCTCGCAGCTGTCGCATTCTCATAGACTTTCCAGTCGGCTCTTTTCAAAAAGAAGCGCTAATGTGGAGTCAATGGTGCAGTGGTAAACACGATTGCCTCGTGATCAACGTTGTCGGAGTTCTAGTTCCGGCCGTGGCAAGGATATGCACTACTGACTAGCTCTAACATGACCAAAACTCGAGTTAAGTGCTTCTGCTTTTCGAAATGAGCCGATTGGAAGATCTATGGAAATGCGACAGCTGCGATCAACTGTGGATGAGGTTCAGCTTGAAATTGACCAAATCTCCGACTACTCATCAGTATGTTTTGCATAACTCGCTCTGATAGGAAATCTAATTAACTGTTCGACAGACCGAGTCGTAAGAATGTACACGGATAAAACTATTGTGAAAGAACGAAATTTCCTATGTACAATATTTATACGAAATGGCTACCCGGGAAGATTCATAGACAGAGTTATTGAACAGCGAGTGAAACGGACCAGCTGCGTTTAGCGGTAAAGAAAGCTGTATCTGTCAGATTACCCTCCAAGGGCAACACGTTAGCTGAAACTATTACACGTAGAGTGAGAAGGACGATTAATAAAACGTTTTTCGCTGTTAAATTACGTGTCTACTTTGCGTGCAATCCGGTTTTGTGCTCACGCTTAAGTGTAAGTGCATGTTTATGTAAACTCGTTTTGTGTACACTCATCCACTTGTTCCTATGGAGCCAGTTATTATGGCCACACGATCAGACGCTTATCTGGACGTGTCCGGGAGCATCACTGAACTTGGGTCAACAGTGGATTAATGACATCTGTCAACAGTGCCATACTATCGCACCCGGTAGATTCGAATCACTGTCATTTTGACTGATTCATTTCAACCAATATACTGAATTGAAGCCACCAAGTCGAGACCAGTGAAGCGTAGGATTCTGTTCACAGCTGAAGCTATTGGAATTCGCTTGTACAACCCACCCCTGTGCGCCCAGAAACGTTTTGTTCAGGTGTCGGATTTGCCATGGCCAACCCTACACCCTGTTAGCCTGTCAAGATCCACGGTTCAAGTGAGTACTTGATTGCAGCGTAAAATTGAACTGATTGACCTGATTAACCACCCGTTCCCCGTTTAACCCTTTATTGATTCCCCTATAACATCTGTAACAGTGTTTTTTAATTAGATTAGCACAAGTTCAGCTTATAAATATAACACCCAAATCGTACTGCAGCTTTCTTCATGCATAGCTCGTAGTTCACCATTAACATTTCAAGATAGTGGACTGCTTACCCTGTATGGTGGAATTGCTTATTGCTCAAATTATTCATCACATCTGCAGTACACTTCCTTACTTTTTTTAGTCTAATCACCATTCTACACAGAACAAAAGCTCACTGATGACCCTAACGTCTTGGAATTTACTGCGTTTCATATTTAGATGATTACTCCACTCTTGCTATATCTGTTACACATGTCAGAATAATATTTGGTTCATATGCTAACTATTGACGATATGGCAGCGGTTCGCTCTTCGTACTAGTTAGCAGCGGTTACCGTTTTGCTGAAAGTCGCTATACCAAACAGGCACTGAGCCCTTGCATAAATTTGATTGTCAGTCCCATAACTGAATTGATTCACGAGTTTATGCAAGGTTTAACAGTTCACAATTACGGAACACATTGTTCAACTATTTCCGAAGTATTGTACAAATGGTTTTAAATTTGTCACACAACAGTTGAACGGAACACTTGTAACATCATTTATTCCTCTTTTATAGTTCAAGTCTGGATAAACACGCTTGACCGAAGAGGATTACCAAATATGCTATTCACTATGCGATATGAAACATGGATAGACGAAACCTTGGACAACCACATCTTCAACTGAACAACAACTTAGAATGGCGGTAGCATTGTGTAGCGCAATCCAGCGATTTCGCAACGAATGGTCTAGCTGTGACCTCGAGTTGAAGACATTAAACGACAGTCCTACTACAAGAATGATTATGCATTGTCAAGCACCTGATTAAGCTGCGAGACAAGAGCTACTTGCTTACGTTTGTATTCTCCCGATGAAGATAGCAGTTGTTAACACGAGTTACATCCGACCACTTGGATTCTAATGTTTAAAGTCGTCTGCTAATGACGCATGCAATTCTTTCGATTGAAATATACGTGTAAACGGAATAAGCTCCAGTGAATTGAGTACTTCAACACACATTCTGACTTGTCGTTTTCTGTAAAGTTCACAGTGACTCCCAAGCACCGATTTATCCGGTTACCTCTCGCTACGGAACAAAAGTCTTCGTCATGCAAGCATCAGCGAAGTAACAACGTATGTTGCCCATCTCAGGCGGAAAGTCAAGGTTGATTCACAATGCTACCTCTGATACGAAATCTCATGATTGTCCGATAAGTCAATAATGCATTGGGGTTACTTTGAACAACTTGACACCCACCATTCTATCAGTGAGTTTGGATTGCTTGCTTAGGGTAGGCCAGCTTAAACACGTTTCATGTTATTACAAACCCGTATGACCAAAACAATAAAGCCAAAATTTAACCACGATAATTTTGCATTAACAAATTCATGGCTTTAATTTCCAGTTGTTCAGAGGTAAAAAACGGAACTCAAGATGAATTTGAATAGCATTGGGTGAAGTTTGTAGTCAGATAAACTTATTAAGGAGACGATATGATTTCTACCGCCCGTACCGAGATAATAGAATGTACCAACTGCTAGAACAGATAGCTCTTCAAACAGGAAGCATTCTTCCACATTGTTGGTCAAAATACGGGAAACTAATTGACTATATGAACGGTTCAGAGAATTGTGCTATCAAATATCCGGTACTGTTTTGACCCATGACAAACAGTCGTTTTTAAACAACAACAATCTGAAAGTGACCCTGCTGTCTTATTACATCTCTTTGCTTCAATTTTACACTTGGTGACTTTCCACAAAGTCGCTCGCTGATCCCACCTAGTTCATCTTGGAATGTCACATAGGAAGCATAAAATTTGGCTGACTTTATGGTCGGTACAAGCTTGTGTGCATCGTCATTAAAAAACGTACGGATTACATGAAACTCTATAATGTTTTCGGTAGCACAATGTCACTGGTAGATTCATCGCATCATTTCAAATTAAGGTACTTTTTTGTGAATTAAGGGACTCGACCCGTGCTCGGCATATATCTTCGCAGACTGTTGTTAGTTCAAGTATTACACATAAAATCAACAGAGTTGAGGATGGCCGTGCCACTGAATGGGGTAAACAAGAATTGCTGGCACACAGTAATAATTTACCTTAGTTGTAAGTGATGGCGGTGAATGAAGCATCGTGACTCCAAAGGAGAACAGCCGTGAGTCTGTGTGGTAGGTCTGTGGTACTTTTGCGTGATCGTAACAATAGAATTTTAACCCTGACCAATTTTAAGCGATTAGCGGCGCTTCACGAACAATCTCACTGGAGCATCAATTATGTATAGTTAGTTACTTTTCTGTTTTAACTGTGTGTCTGTACGAAACGTCTGCCTTTTTTCACTGAATTCCACATCTACGATACCTGGTTATGAGATAAAGGTTACCAGGTTAGTTACTTTCACTTTGGAGTGATTTATACGCAAACATTCTTCTAATTTAACTGTAGTTAACTCAAACCAGCATTCCTACGGGGATTGAATCAACTATGTCTCACGGGTTTCGGGTATTTTAGCACGACCATATACTGAATCTAATAGTCATCTCCGCTAGAATTTGAACGATCGAATTCAGAATATCCTGTTGTCAAAAGGTGTATTGCATTACACTACACGCAGTTATTTGTTGGAAATGCAAACTCATCAAAACCACAGACAAATTACCAACTCGAAAGAATTCTGCGAGAGTTCAATTTATTGGAAGCTTTCCCCCCTACATTGCACCCTATCCCGTTTTATGTCGGCGATCAGTTGTGGGTGATGTTCAACTTGAAATTAACTAAATCCTCGACTACTCTATGTAATATAAGATAGCATGCTCAATGAGATCGGAGATTTCGACGTGTCTAGTAAGTCCGAATCGCGGGGTTATCAATCGGAGTTAACAGAGAGTGAGTATCTCCTATCGAAACCACCGGACAACCTGAATATTACTCACAGGCAGAAGTGGTTGAGCGTCCACATATGATAATTCGGTCGTGTCTAATGTGAGATCAATGGCGCAGTGGTAAACATGGTTGCCTCATGAACAGCGTGGCCGTGGTTCTAGTCCCGGCAGTGGCGAGGATGTGCACTAATGATGAGCTCTAATGAGGGCGAAACTCGAGGCCAGTACTTTCTTTTCGAAAGGGGCCGACTGGAAAGTCTATGGGAATGCGACAGCTGCGATCAACTGAGGGTGATGTTCAACGTGAACTACATTTGTGTTGCAAAACCATTATGTGGAATCTAAGTGGCTTATTAACGTTCGTTCATTTTTCTTCGGTTTTCGTTAGCGCACGTTGATCGATTGCTATTTTTGCTGCACAACGCTATCTCATCCTTGACAACTAGCATATACACCTCAAAGCAGTTAAAATGAAATGATGGTATATGGCTTACCTGATTGCATACTATACCTTGTGCCTTCTCGGAGCAAACCTCTCAACTCAACTGGAAGGCATATTACGTTTGTGAGAAATTAGTTTGGCATCCGCATAAAAGAAAAGTGAGATGGATAGCTTAAACATTATTTGAAATATCAGTATGTGACGTATGTGAAACAGTTAAAGCTGAAACATAATAAAGCATCCGTTCAAATGAATGAATAACTTAAATGAATTTTAAGCTAACTGTTGAAGGTTGGAGAATACGTTTGAATGACACACTCAGAATGCGTTCAAATTGGAGTGCAGTAAGACAGCGACATTTACAGAGGAAATTTATGCTAGATTTATCGAACCACGCTAGCAAGTCAGTTTTGTGAATGTTCAGGTAAGTTATAAATCTGCTAAAGCTTGTTACCACATCAACGTTTCCCTAAGTTATATATGTGAGTGAGCCTTCCCGTATGCACATTACAAACGTTTACAAAAGCACTACCAAAATGCTTCTATACGACAAAATGTTGGTCATCATTCACGTTCTTGATTATTTCGCCAGGCAAACACACGAGACATACAGAGCGCAAACTAGCTTTCACTAGCATCCATTTGTACTCAAGTGTGATTTGTGCGAAGGAAATGGAGTAAGATTTCTAATAACCCGTTTGTTTGTTAGAACTTATGACCATACAAACTGATACGTCAACCATTACCACCTGCAGATTGCACCCTGTTGTGAATATCTTGTTTGACGTAATGCATTCTCTAACCTTGAAGACTTGCTCGTAGCCTCTTCTTGAGAAAATAAGATGATGATAGCGAAGACTGAATGACATGCTTCATGAGTTGTAGTATAGCCTCGTTTGATGTTAGGCTGGTATAATGGTTCACCCCCGCTGTCTGTCGACCTTTAGTTCCCGGCGCATGGTTGTGCACAAACCCCTTCGGTCATCTCATGTTCGTTCTATTGACCTTCGTTTTAAAAAACCTATAGACTATCACGTGCTGTTTCTTTCAGTTACATTTCAAGCTCAAATCTCAACAGGGGTTACACCCGTATGTCTCCTTGATAAATCTCAGTTGACTTACACCCAAACTCATATTCGCTTCAGTAGGTATTCCGCTGTATACCGTTACATATTTGCTTACACCAGCTGTCAATAAAATTCTGCATTAAAAGGTGTCAATTCTTGCAATCTGTTATTCAACTTGATTTCTTGTGTTCTACCGGTGCCTATATGCAGAGTCGCTCAAACATTTTATGCCAGATTTTGAACTTCCATCTAAAAATCCATCTGCGGTTAATGCAGCTTACAAAACTAATCTATATGGAATGTGGATTATTGACTGAAATGTAGATTCGATGTTTTACAAGGGACGTGTTCAGTATTCAAGAACAAAATAAGTTGTTTGAACTTATGTAAATACTGCTGTATACAAGCTCGGCATAATTTCTTTCACAGTGTATATCAGTGACTCAACTGGTCATATAATTGACTGTGCAAAACCCATCCTTGAAAAGCAAGTGATAGGATTTCATTTACTGAGCTGTTACAATCCTCCACTCCAGAAGTATTCACTGTATGGTGTATTCCTTTTGTTGTATTGAATGAACACATAATTATCCATGTTGCCAGAAGTGGTTGAACACATTGTGAAGCACCACAAAGAGAAAAGGAAGTATTTCCTTCGGAAGGTTATTCAGAGATATTCAACGCATATATAAAAGCACACATGCCCTGTTTCAAATAAATATGTAACATCAAGCTACATCCGGGATTACTCTGGTTGTACATCACAAAAAAGCCAAAGGGATTAGATGGAAGAAAATACAATCGAACGCATTTGTAGGAAAGTTGTCTTAAAGTTGTTGAAAAAGGTTTACACGGGAGGGTTAGTTTTCACCAGATTGCTGTTAGCCACCTACTCAGCAATATAACGATGGTACAGATATTCTCAAAATATCCGATTATCTAAACGAACGAGTATGCCGCGAAGAGGAGCATGCACCGACAGTAAGTTCCATTCTATACTACACACGAATGACCAGCCTGCGAGAACCACCAGTTCCTGCTGGGCTGGATAAGACGACCGGTGAATGAAACAACTGCCCTCAAGGCTGGCGTGCGGTTTCAAGCATCAATGTGCCTGGTAATAGTCAATGGCGTGTTATGTCGCGTGGTCCATTGATGGCTGTTGTGACCAGGTGGTGCCTGTCGCCAAGAATTCACTATATTTCGAGACGAAATCAAAAGCAGAACTTGTGGCACAGAACGAATCTCAAATTTATTGAGTTTCTAGTTGAATAAAGCAATGAGGAGACGTAACTCATGTGATGTTCTCCGGAGTAACATTCAGTACATTCTGATCACACATGGACACGTATGTAATTTTGAACATTAAGATAAGGTTCGACAGTGTGGAAATAATAGCTTAAGGGATCAGACAAACAGACACGGAAATGAAGATCAAGCAAATGGGGATGCTAACTACCAGGGCAGCCGCAACGTCAACACAAATTGTTTTTGAACACACAAGGGGGGATTATGACGTCTGATAGCCAAAGCCTCAGCAGACTGGAGGATCCGTTTCCGGTGACTTCGAAAAATCACAGAGTGCGTTTCAGACCTTTATTATTTGTTATTTTTGCATTATGTGTTTCGCTATTGATGATGCTGGGTCCTGTCCGTCCGCCTGAATGCACGCGCCTGGCGATTCTAGTCGTGCCTCCATCCACTTGGGAATATGCTCCGCCCTATGTGTGATCAGAATGTACGAAGTGTTCATCCGAAGAACATCACATGATTAATGTCTTCACATTGCCTTATTCAAGTTCATCAGAGGAACAACTCGAGTTTCTGTTGTTATTTCTAGACAAGACACGTCGGTGAAACCTGGAACCACGGTTGGTGTCGTCACCCTGGCTTTCTTATTAGTCAGCGGGGATCCCTTTGTAGCTCATTTATTTTAACACGTGACGCACTCAGACTTGTTTTACTACGGTGTTCGTTATAACAAAATCCGATGCTAAGGCAGCATGCAGTCAGTGTTGGTCACTGCACTGACACGTCAGACTGTTCATGATGTCGATACTGATTGGCAATGACCTTCTACAAACCAACAGTTGACTTTTTATCAATGGGTTTGTCTAATCCTATTACTTGACACCTCTCCTTTTTCGTAGCATTATGCGCTTCCGTTTCCTCATAACGCTTCCTTATTTGTAGACAGTGCCTCTCATCTGGCGTTACTCGTTTTCCCAAATGCACTCTATACCTCCAGAATCTACTGCTTAAGATAGATTACCGCAGTACCTCACCACCACTTCTTCTATCAGTCGCCGTGACTTTTCTGGAACGCGCTTTACTTATACTTTGTCGTCTGCCTATAAAACCGGCTAGTCGCTGATTCCCCTGTCGTGGTTATCGCTTTTGGGTCACAAGTAATCGTTTCAGGTCGTCGTGCACTTCGGTTACGTTCGGTAGTTGGAGTTTCTGCAGTTCACCTATTATCGGAAGATGCGTGCGTGTTTTCTCCCCCAACATCTTTTGAGCTGAAATGTGGGATACGGCTTTGTTAGGAGTATTTCCTTTCTTTGATACCATTAACTATGTGTCATTTCCAGATAGTCATGCCAGTTTCAACGGTCGCTTTGCACTGTTGATCGCTGCTCCGACATTGTCATTTGAATGATTATGGTACGGACTGCCTATACGATAACATAATCTCCACTTTTCCACAAACGCTTCAAAATGCGTGACAATGGACTGTGATCTGCTGTCCGGAAAGCGGATCTCGGTTAAACCATAGCTCGAACATTGGGATCAAAATTCAACAACCACCGCGCTGAAGGTAATGGAACTCAGCTATTCCAACTCGTAAAATTTCTGAAACAGTCTACCGTTGAATGCAAAGATGTCCAAAGATGATATTTACCACGTTTCTTTAAGAGAATAGATGCATCTACATCATTTTCTTGATCTGCTTCAATTCAACAGTCCGACGCGCATTACAGTTGGGTATTTAGTTCCTTATGTAACTCGACATGTAAGACCCTCCGTATACGACTGTTCACTCCCGTAGATACTTTACGGGATCACCTCATTGCATCCGGCGTTTGTCCACAGCTATGCTGATCCTCATAAAAAGATCAGGGTTTAGATTTGACCGAAAGTCTCATGCTTCTTCTTTGTTATGCAAGGAAACCAATTTTACTCTCGGTCATACATACATTTTCATATGCACAAAGAATGTGTAGCAACATTAAGTATGTATACCTGAGTGAACTATATATAATCGATTAGTGCCGAGAGTTCGCCTTTCTTCATGACCATATAATCTCCAATACATACATTGTGCATATGATTAATAAGACAACCTGCACAAAGATTATCAGATATCATTATTACATCCGAACTAATGGCCATAGCCAATTGACTCTGGTTCGGCTTGATTGTTTGTAAGCGATTGTAGTGTCGAAGTGAACATACTTAACATAATTACTGACACAAAATTTCATCCTCAGAAGTGTCATTGAAAATGCCGCACTGCATATCTCACAACTTATCTAGTGCGAAGTCCGCACAATGTCAACTATACTATGACGCACCAGCCATAGTTTTCAGAAATTTATACCCATGCAATGTGATAATGGAAACCAGCTCAATGCGGTGTTGACGGGTTTGAGCTTCTCTCAGCCCAACCCGGTCATCTTTCCTAAGGTACGTTTTCTTAACACTTGGAAACTCAGGACTTCTACCGGATCAATTGACTTTACGTGCCGGTCGTCCAATCTAGTGGACACATTTAAATTTAATTCGCTGGTGTTTCCTCATAAAAAATTTGAGATTCGATTTCAATCTCGCTAAAACAGCGAGTGGAATAACATAGTACATTTCGATATCAGATCGGAGGCACAATTTTTGTGCCAAATTGGTTAAGTGGCTTGGAAGATGCTAGATGACACAAAGAAAACATGATCCCACTACCACTCACGTTATATATATCTATACGAACACCCACGGTAGAAGGTCGTATATAGTTCCCATTAGGATCTGTACGTCGGTCACAATTGGACAAGTTGGAAAGAAACAGAACCTGTTAGCCGTTGGTTAACAGCCTATCATTCCGCATCGCTTTTGATATTCTATGGTTCTCAGCTCAATGATATTTCTTTATTTACATCCTTGCATCCAAATTTCTGTCCATTTGATTTTAGATGTAGGTTGCCTGGAACTGTGTTCAATTTACCATAATTTTAATTATCTACGAACCAGTTCATCGTCAACTTTTCACCTTCAACTGTGTTGCATATTGAGCAACTTGACAAGTTGTATTCACCTGAAATACTAATTATTGAAAGTTCCGGAAAAAGCTATAACATTACAGCAGTCGTTGTGGTGTCCATGTTTATTCCACATTTCCCAAATATTACGTATAAATGTGCCTCTGTTCTGATTCCCAGAATTTCGTTCAGTATGAGAAGGCAATCTAGAGATTCTCATTATTGAGATAGATTGATACAGATCGTCCTAACGACAAATGTTCTAGGCCTAGAACTTACACAAGCTCTTCCAAAGCCTTTGCTGTTGAAGGGGCTGGAGATAAGCTGGTGGTTCCTGCCAGCAGCTCTCAAACTAAGAACTGCTCTATCCCCCTCGACAATGTATTGGCGGATCTATTCGGTAAGGTATGTGAGCTGGAATCTGAGCTTGCTCAACTAAAATCAAACTATGCCGTGTTTGATTCTCTAAAGGAGAATCTCCTCTCCCTACCTTACGTTTGCAAAGTCCCGGAAAGTTCAAAGATGGGTAATATATAGAGCACAAGCGTGTTCCTCAACACGTTGACAACAGAAATCACGAAACAGATGCTTTGCTCAAACAATGCCATCGTATTCATTGTGCCATAGAAGCTTCACCTGGATGACATTAAAAAGGTAATCTCGAGGATTACTAATGGAGACACAACATCATACACCTGCATACGTCTTTGTAAGATGACTCAGAAGATCTTCTGCTTGTCTTTGTTGAAAATCTAAAGCGAATCGACTGTTAGACAGTTCATCCAATGTCAAGACTTTATCAAGTCCAAAACTTCCCTCAAGCTAATAAGAAATATACAGGATAGAACGCCACGGCATTGTAAGGAAAAAACAAGCACGTAAACCAAATTCGCATCTGATGGAAAAAAGATGTATCGATTGCCAACATATAATTTTAGGCTTCTGCCTCACAATAGCAATCTCCTACATGACACATCTTTTGATATAGAGCTCAACCAGAACCCCATTATTAACACCAGAGTTGCTTGCCCTATGTTCAACACCCCTTTTACTACGAATGACCCTTACAGTATGGATGCTTATTTAAATGCAACCCGCGATCTCTTTGCTGACAACGTGCATGTAGATACAACCAATTCGTTTTAAACTTACCCTATTTTGGCGGTTCACATACCGTACAAACCTCCCCTGCTCACTCCAACTCCCATAACTGCACTACCCAATTACACCTTACTGACATATTTCCAACTCTTTCTGTCATGGACATAGACGCAGGTGACACCCAATCAGTCATCGATGAGCTCATAATAATCACATCAGACCAATCGACATCATCAGAGACTTTGAATCACAAAGACCCTTCTGCTCTAGACATATTTAAACGTCTAAAAATAATACCGAATAAGAAAAATACACTAGGTTTATTGCTTTGAATGCATGCTTACTAGTCAGTAAGATGCTTATTTTTAAATTTTTAATCTTTCTATATAATCCTTACATTATTCTCGTCACTGAAGTTCGGTGCACCCATGAGACTTCAAACACACAACTAAATGTTTTAAGTTATCATCATGTTCCGTAAAAATCGCAGTACAGGACGTGGCGGTGGATGCTTAATATACTTGAGGGAACAGTATTTTGCAACCATACATGATGAGCCGTGTCTTGATAGGATCGACGACTCATTGTGGCCCTCAGTATGAACTGAATTCTGTGAGCTACTCTTACGATGTATTTACAGACCACTTAACGCTACCCATGACGACAGGACCGACCTTGTTAATGGACTGAATTTTGTCTCAACTTTGCCTTCACTATACAAAATAATTGGTGTAGATTTAAATATGTCCAAAATCCCTTGGACCTCTTTCACAGCGTCTGCAAATCAAGTAGAGTTTCTCGCATGTATCCAGATAAACGGATGGGGCCAGCAAATATCAGCACCTACCATATTAGATCACAAATTAGATCTCTTCTGCTATAGCACCCGTCCTGAAACAGCTTTCAGGAAGTGGTGACAACATGGTCAACTTCATGTTTGACCCAAAAGCTGTCAAAATATCGAAAATCATATGTTTCCGTCAACTGAAATGCATCGACTTGAACATGTTCACTACACTGTTGAAATCCTTAGGGTGGAACACATTCTTTCTGGCCTCTGACCCTAGCGCTGTAATCGAAGTATTCTATGAACACTTCAGGCTTCGCATGAACATTTTAGCCCCAGAGGGATCAAAACGCCGTAACGTGTGCGGTAAAGGCAGGATTCTCACTCCAAAGGAGCAAAGTAAGCTTAACAGTTGCAAATCACAGTATCGAAAAGCACAAAATTGTTCCCTTATAATGTGAATGCATAAAATGGTCAACACTACAGAATATAGAGCCAAAATGCTCCACCCACTTGAGGAAAACCGTACGTTTGACAACAAAGAGAAGAGCGTTGAGTTGATGCCATTACTGAAACGCAAGAACTGTGCAAGAGACCCCATTATCTCAGTAGTAACACTACAAAACAAAACTACCGTAGATGATGCTGTCACAATCTGTGAAGTCTTTAATTTATATTTTTTTGCTTCCTCCAACACTGACAATCATGTATTGCTTCCGCCCCTCCGTGTAAATACAACTAAGCTATCCAACCATTATCTTGTCGATGCAGTAAAAAATACGCTCTCAGTTGGCTACCACCAAACCTTCTCATCTTCCTGGTCCTGACGGTATTCTCTCTGTTGCTGTCAAACATGGAGAAGACATTCCTCTACTTTTGCTTAATATTTATACACTTTCTTTAACATTAGGCTCCTTCTCTCTTCAGTGTAAAACTTGTATGATTAAGTCCCGCAACAATAGTGGCTCGGGACAAGACACTAGCAATTACAGTCCCATTAACCATACCTCAATTTGTTTTAGGATGTTGGAAAGGATAACAGAATGTCGTAAGGTTGAATTCTTATCACATAATCTTATAAACTACTCCTAGCATGGGTTCCTTAGCAAATGTTCGTGCATGACGTGCCAGCTGGAGCCTTTTAGCTATGTTACAAAATCTACCGGTTCAGGGAATGCGATAATTCTTATAATTTTGGATATGCAAAAAGCTTTCGATCGTGTGTCTCATAAGCGTCTTCTGATCAAAATGGCATTTTGCAGTATAAGTGATCCATTGCTTAGGTGGTTTGAATCATACCTAAAAGACCGCACAGAGATAGTGAAAAAAGGAAATAAGAGCTCAACACCGAGACCATTCTTTAGTGGAATGATTCAAAGAAGCGTCTTGGGACAGTTATTCTTTCTTTTGTATAGAAACGATACATGTGAAGCTATCAAGTACGGCAAACTATACCTGTTCGCTGACGATATCAAACTTGTGTACACTTTTCCTCTTGGCGATCTCACCTCTTCTTTAGGAAATATACGGAAGGACTACATGTCCCTAGAGTCTTGGTGTCAAACTTGGCTGATGGAATTTTCAGTCAATAAATCCACCATCGTTGCACACGGTTGTCATAAACCAGAGGACTTTAGAAAGCTAAGTGGTCACAGTATAACAACTGCCAACTCAGTTCGCGATCTGGGAATACGTTACTCAAATTCTTTCAATTTCTCAGGACATATATCTTTTCTACTAGCTAAACCCAGACGAACGACTGGGTACATCAAGCATTCAGTCCTCCTACCTGCAGCTCGACTGCGCCTTTATAAACTGTGCGTACGACCCAAACTTGAGTACTGCACGTTCATGTATAGTCATCTGCGCAAGTCTGATGTGCTAGTTCTGGAAAGCCTTTAAAATGTATTCACGAAGAATGAATTAGGTTATCCGTCTTCTCTGAACTAGAGAGAACGCTGCCAGACGCTTTCACTGGATCCTCTTTGGCTATGGCGACTCAAGCTGAACCTTGTACCCATGTATGCTCTAGTTTAAGGCAATAAATTCACTGTACATTTTTCGAGTCGCTTAATGCATAGCTCAAAGTATAACCTTAAGAACAAAGAATTTACTTTGTCAACTCTTAAATCACGTAGTAACCGGTGTTCAGATTCCTTTCTAGTGTAGTACTCGTACTTTTGAAACAAACTCTCACACGCAATTAGAATCAGTAAGAATATACATCAATTCAAACAAAGCTTAGAAACATTCCGGACTTTAACGAATGTCATGTCCATTTCCAAACTCTGCCTGCCTGAAGACGATATCTACGAAAACGTGCCTAATAACATCTGAGAGGATATCGTGTCGCTTGATACAACAACACGTACACTTCAAACTGACCAAAGATAACATTTTTACCACTGGGCCAGGATAGATGTGGTACACAGTTAAGTCTAAAACTTGCAGATGAACAACAAAACACGTCTATACTCAACACATGGTGTCAATATACACACCCCCGTTAGCAATAACCAAATCATCCTGGTACGCTCTTGATTCATACTTAAAGATAACCAGCTGTGTGTGGTTATTGATCCCTATGCAGAACCTGTGCAGGCTGGAACTGTTCGAAAAAATATATATAATTAGCCTACTCGTCTCATATGATTACTAACGAAACTCGTGTTACAATTCGTTTCTCTTCCTATCCTAAGAGAACACCCGACAATCATTCCGTTCTTTTCAACATTCTCTCTATTCTACATAAATGTCTTGTATACCAAATCGACATCGAAATTCGGATGTAGTCACCTACTAGGGAAAGCTGATAATCGATTTCTAGTTAGACAATAATAATAACTGTTTTTTGGTGCCCTCTATTTTATTAAATGTCACAAACTCATAACTTTTATATGTAACGTTTGATCAAAAATTACATATTCCATTATTCTTCATAATTCACATGATCATTTTGCGTTCTTCCGTTTATCACATACTTTTGTTTTACATTCTTGAATCCATGATTAAATTTAAAGCGAGCAAACATTACCTAACGTCCGGACACTGAAAATCCCGTTTAGGTTGAATAATTCGAGAGGTGAGCGCGAAGTTTGAATGCTGCGAGTTTGAATTTCTCTCCGCGTTGTTGTTGACTGTGTCTGTTCCCTGAAGACTTCGAGAATTACGAATTAACCTATTCTTAGTCGCTTATTTACCCTAGTGTTTGTAAAAAGATTTATATGTGAATCTTGTGAAAAGATTATCCACATGAGGGACCACGCCTTGCAGTGTTTGCTCTGCGACACATGGTTTCACACCTCGTGTCTAGGCATGTCTGAAGGGGTTTACAAAATGTTGACAAAAATACAGCTGGACTGCAACCACCTTGTTTGCCTTTATTGTAGAACCGTTAGGCGGGCTCCTAGTTCTGAAACTAGCACCTCATCAGTGGATGTGACATCCCATGTGCCACGGGTTGTAGCCAGTAAGGTGTGTAGTGCGAGTGTTATAGGCACGGCAACCTATGCGTCAGTTGCTTCAGCAGCAAAGCCATAGAAGGTTACCTCAGCTACTCCGAAAACGCTCATGCCTATTACTCCTGACAACCTGCCAGCAGCGTGCAAGCAAATGCGACCGGGTTTTGAGGTTCTTCGCTCGGTACTACCTAAGAAGCCCAGTCCTGCTGTTTGGGAGAACAGCGTTAACAACGTTGTAATTTCGACGAAATTTTCCAGAGGCAAAAACACCGTCGCTCCTAAAAGGTCAAACCCATCTGCTCAGGAGGATTCTGTAATTGTTCAGGACCTATCGGAATGCACCGTCAGCTGCTTGAAGCTCCATGACGAGCACGATCGTGAGCTCTCGACAAATCTTTGCACCAAAGTGATCATAAATCCAAGTGTCCCAAACTCTACCACGAGGTTAGCGAGGAAATCGGATTCGCGACATGCTGACAAACCTCGGTTAACATGGGTCGTGCTTCCGCCATCTAATTTGACTGAAGACGTTCTCCTAGCGGCACATAAACTGCTCGATGACTCCGGGGTCCGGGTATACCCTGATATACCTTGGGCTGAACTTCAGAGGCGAAAACTCGTTCAGAAGCACCTGGAACCTTTGGCCGATCTCGCAATGTTATTATTAAAGGTGTCCCCTGGAACATGACAAGAGTCAGTGGCAATTCCTGTCAACTGCAGCTGAACTTACCAACTTCAAAGTTCAACGCATTCATCACATCTTTCGGCCGAAGCCAAAGTCGGGCGAATATCGCCCACGACGCCTCACCTCGCACGAAATAACATCGCATATACTGGAGCGGTTCCGCCATCGACGTCGTCTTATCCATGGTGGAATTTCGTTTCATCCCGACCGTTCTAAAGAGAAACGAGATTTATTGAAAGTCAATCACCGCACGCGTACTAGTCGCCTGTTGGTTCCTATTGAGGATTTAATGATCTCATAAAACGCAATACGGCCGGCTTCCGTGGAGTCGGCGACCTCCGTCAGTGTTGCGTTTTGAATGAAACCCACTCATAATCGCAAGAGAACGTTCATTTGTTTACTAACAACTCTGTGAAGTGCATGTACACAAATGCGCTTAGCTTAGCGAATAAATCACCACAGCTTCGCGAACTTTGTTCTACCACACAGCCCCGGATTGTCGCCATAACGCAGTCGTGGCTGAACACTCTCTGCTTAGATTCTGAGCTTACTTTAGATGACATAGTTATCTTCCGTGAGGATAAAACTGAAGGTAGAGGAGGGGGATCGGCCCTCTATATCCACACTTCTCTTCAGGTCTTCCGTTTTTAACAATCCAGTACTTGCTGCGATTCAGGTAACGGTCTGGTGCTCAATTCGCCCAGAATGGTACCGAACGTTGATTAGTAGGGGTTCTCTATCGTCCTCCATCTTCAGATAATTCAACAACGAATTTTTATTACCCTGATTGGAAGTTTTAACCACCCTAGGTTTCTCCCACATTCTATTGGTGGGCGACGTCAGCTTACCTGAAATTAAATTTCCGGCTTTCTCGTACGTGCTATCAATTATTAGGATCTGAAGTTGACCAAAAAATATACGCTTCCCTGACGAATCGGTGTACATCGCTAATTCTACTTGACCGCCTTCATTACCAACAACGTCTTACAAAACGCCGTATTGCTGATCCAACTAGTCTCTTTCGATTTGTAGCATCAACTCGCAAGGCAAAAGCCGGAGTTCCACAACTCTTAGGCTCATCAGGCCTTACTAGCTCCGATAGAAAGAACATTGATGTCCTTGCTGAGTTTTATAGCAGTGTTTTTGCGCAGTTGCCATCAGTCTTTCAGGTTCGTCTTGACGGTGAAATCGTTGGCACTTACACTGTGGATATTTCCTCCACAGCGGTGCTGGCTAAACTCGGATGCCTTAGGAACAGCTCTCCTGGCATCGACAGTACACTTCCAAAGGTCTTGCGGGAAGCGACAGAACAGCTTGCTGACCCACTTAGCTTACTGATTACGCAATCCGTCTCCCAGGGAACAGTACCCAGCAGTTGGAAACTTACGAGCATTACACCCGTTTTCAAGAGTGGCAGGCGGAATTGACCCAGTGACTACACACCATCTGCGTTGCTGTCAAGCGTCTCAAAATTTTTGGAAGCGCTTGTATACGACTTGCTTTATAAGTATCTCACCTTTTGTGATATTTTCCAATGCGCAACACGGATTAACAAGGGCCATTCGTGTACCACAAATCTGCTGATGAACACCGACCAGTGGATGAAAGCAGTTGATTAGGGCAATGCAATAGACGTTTTGTATCTCGACTTTGTTAATGTATTCGACCGCGTGGATCCTTTTGTTTCAATCGGCAAGCTTTTCCATTATGGGTTGGGAGGCAATGTATAACAGTGGCTTGAGTGGTGTCTTGCTAACCGTCTGTACAGATTCCAAGTTAATGGTGTTTCCTCTACCTGCAGGTCTAGCCGTCAGCTTAGAGGTGACTTGGTAATAACGTTTTTGAATATGAAGTTCTTGGATCATCCTTGCCACCTGACGCTCAACAGGGGGAGTATTGTGGCACTGAGGGGCCATCCCCTGAAACTAGAGGTCCAAAATAGCAGATTAGAATGCAGACAACTTTTCCTCATTGCGTGTTTGCAAGGTTTGGAATTCTCTATCAGACCACGTTGTTTATGCTAGCTCTGTAGTAATTTTGAAGGCTCGCCTTGATCAACATTTAATGAATTACTGATGAGCAGTCGGGGATTTGGTTAATTTCAAGTTGAACGTCACTCCCAGTTGATCGCAGCTGTCGCATCCCCATAGACTTTCCAGTCGGCCCCTTTCGAAAAGAAACACTAGACTCGAGTTTCGCTCTCATTAGAGCTCGTCAGTAGTGCATATCATCGCCACTGCCGGGACTTGAACCACGGACAACCGTGTTTACCACTGCGCTATTGACCTCACGTTAGGCACGACTGAATCATCATATGTGAACGCTCAACCACTTTCGCTTGTGAGTAATGTTCAGGTTGCCCGATCGTCTCGAAATGGAGACACAGTTACTGTCTGTTAATTCCAATCGATAACCCCGCGATTAGGACTCCCTAGACAGGTCGAAATCTCCGATCTCATTAAACCTGCTAGGCGATATTTTAGATTACTAATGAGTGGTCGGGGATTTGGTTAATTCCAAGTTGAACATCAACCACAATTGATCGCAGCTGTCGCATTTATTGAATTAGTTCAAATACTGCACCTCTTTTCCCTGTATCAGCCTGTTGCTGTGGACCCTGAGATTCCACGCATCATGATATGAAATTCTCAAAAGCTCCAGCCTTTTACTTCCGCTTACAATCCATACAACCATTAATTTTGTCGATTTCGAGGAAATAACGGAGTCCAGTACAGACCTTGACAATTAGCCCAGGGTTCACCCTGTAAATCGAAAATTGATGTAATTACTCAGTATTTTTTGTCGAGTATCAAAGGAGGTGATCACTATCATTTTAGAAGCAATTGTCACGAATGATTCTCCATAAACCGTAATTTCTCTCTCCTGATATGCCAGTCTTGTTACTTTATTTACATAATTAGTGTATTGTACAATTATTAATTGTGTGAATTGTGTGCATTTATGTGTACCGCTTTTTAAATGTGTATACTGCTCACGCTTATGTGAGCTTTTTTCGCACAGATGCGTTTTAATATATACAATTATTATTACTGCTAATTGCGCAACCTACTGTCAAGTAATTGAATGTGGATTAATGAAAGGGCTAGTCGGTCTGGACGTTCACTAAAGCTCAAATTATAGAGTAATGGTGCGGATGGGTATGATAAGTATGTCAAAGATATTAGGAAAATTAATTTGCGGATTGTTTGTCCAGCTACACCACTAGCATTTGTGTCGTTAAAGTTGAAACAAAGACCTTGCTTAGGCAATATTTCAGTCGTAGTAACCTATGCAGTAACGCGTAAAAGCTAACTGCAAGCAAATTTTGAAGAGCACAGTGAGAACTCAGATTGTCATTGTTCATGTTATTGCTCCAAAAAATTAGTAGAATAAGTTGGCGAAAATGTTCATTGATGCCGTAAACTATAAATCACAAACCTCTTTGGATATGCTTCCTCTAGTTACAATGATTTTGCTCTGTGGAATGTATGTTGATGATATGTTAGGACCTCTTACAGAATATGTGTATCTTAGCCGATAAATCATCTCTGCGCTGGGCAAGTACCTCAGTTTCGTACTTTATATGGTCAAGTTTCTTATGCTTTGCGCAATAGTTGAAAATTGATTTCACATTTGGTCTTTCGAATTTGAGATGGTTGACCTAACTTCCATCCTCTAAAGTGACAAGTTGATATCTGTTATAAATCAAGGTTCGAGTGTTGAAATGGTGAAAACCGCCGCAAGTATCCGGTTAGGTTGTTGTATGTGATCCAACTGATGAAGGTTATCTGATGTTTGATAGAAAACCTTAAGTTCTGTAATGTGGTTGACGAGATTAATAGATATCACTATGGTGTAACCGTTGGTGTTGAAGATGACGCCCGCCATATCTCATTAGATTTACCCCAACCCCATACCGATACACTAAACATTTACGTGCAAAATTCATTAAGTGCACACTAGCCTTTCAGATCATACAACAACCAGCTCTGATCCTCGAAAATACAGTTATGTGGAAGAACCTACTTATAATATTGCTGAAGTTGTAGAAAATATCACAGAATCAGTAACAATGAAAACACTAACCTTGATATGCAGTCAACCAGCGTTACAGAGTACAACTACATCAATCACGTAAACGGTGTTCTTATAATGAAGCACGTAACGACAATACAGAAGTGTGCGGATAGAGCCAGTGGGTTGGATGGATAGAATTTCTCAAGTAGAAATGAAATGTTCACTACATGCGTGAAAACTAAACCTTTTACTTATGTTAACAATTCCTCGGTGAAATGATAGTGCACCGCACGCAAATCAAACGTTCAATTCCGCCTTTCAAATGAGAATCTCAATTTATTATAACAATAGCTTGGAATGGCATTATAATATGGATCATTGGTCAAAATGGAACGAAAGCGTTGTCACTAACTTTCCGTCAAGCGCAATCTGTGTTCGCACGCAACACACATAGCCACCGCAACAGTGATGATTTCCTGAATATCTTGTTTGACCACAGTCGTGATAACAGTCGAAATAATCGTTGCAGTATAATATACAAAAAATGTTTTTTTTTCGTAGTTCTTGAAAAATTTAAATATCACTTACCTAGTTGGCGACATGGATTGCTTTACGTGGGAACTGAGAGTGACTCAGAATGGTCCGAATTTGTTACTGTCCATACTGAAAGGTTATTCCTATGAAGGTATTGTAGAAACCAAGTCAAACAAGTTGATAGAAGTGGTATTAGATGTGCCGTACTCGTGGATCACGACAGCCTCATGCTAGCAGTACGGAGGGAGAGTTGGCCTTCACGGCGATTAAATGTTGTCGTATGATTGCGGAAAAACTTTAGTAAACGTAACTTACGAATCCTCCAACTGGCAATGAACTACGATAGGTGATACTCCATTGTGCCTGCATTTGCGGCTCATAATTTTGAGATAAGCTAAACTTTGAACAAAAGTGCACAAGCCTGTAACTTAGCACCAACTGAGGTAGTAAGAGACTGGCTTCAAAATAAATCTTTAGACGTGTGAAACTGGGACACATTTCTTTAGTCGGTTTTTCGACATAATCATTGCCAGGTAACTAACCTATACCTGTTGTGTATTGTAACATTCCGTTAGCGTTAGCTTGATTTGGATTGTCACTCTGCTTGTAACAATTGGCATGTCATTTGAGGACTAAAAAATGGAATCCAGATCAACTAACCATTATGGTACTGTTGGACAGTTGGTCAGTTTCCACAATCTGTGTTCAGGTCTCGTAAAACACGTCTTACCAACCAATTTAATATGCTGACTTGGGAGCGAGCAAAAAGTGGATGAAAATGTATAACAATATATGTTCATAGCTTTCCAACTTTTAAGCCACTCTGCCCTAGCATCTTACTGCAGCACTGAAGCGCTTTCTGAAAATTTCAACAGTTCAGGGTACTTTTGGTGTGAAGATATGTTGGCGTTCTCTCTGTGCTAAATATCAGCAGCAGCATTACAGATATATTCTCGTTCACGCTCCTGACCAACTTTATAAGGAGATCCCTGGATTTTAATAACGGTAATATTCAAACCTATAATTGTTGACAGCGTAACCTCACTGTACTCAGCCCGAACTGGGTTAATATAAGCCATCGTTTGAGGACTGATGAACATTCCCGGCGCGAGTTTCCCTGAACACACAACTTCAGGGTAGCAATCTTTCCTGTGACGCTCGGTAGTAAGCAAAGAGGCATGAAACTAATGCAACTGATGAGGCGGAGAAATTCAAGGAGCGACCTTTCTATAAGAGTGATAACTCTCAATGATAAAACGGTTATCGATGACCCTGTTGAAATATGTGCAATTTCCAACTCACATTTTGCTGCTATGTTTAGTATGGAAAACACAATATTACCGATTACTACGTTGAAAACAACCAGAGTTATGTGCGACATTTTGATTGATGTTAGAAGTATCTTCTCACAATTAACTATTATTAAACCAACAATCCATCCTGGACCTGATGTTATCCTACCAGCCGCTATCAAGAAAAGAGATAAGGATATACCCTTCCTTTCACTAAATTTGTTCACGCTGTCACTTTTAT
>JTDE01001036.1:15844-91759 GCA_014338405.1 Paragonimus skrjabini miyazakii | reverse complement strand
ACTGCACCGGAGCCTTTATCTGGCTTAAGTATTACTAAATTTTTCGATTGAAGTTCTCGTAATGATTGCAGGTGTTGCTTTGTGATAGCACACCGGCCATTGATCGGAGTCATGATAAACCCATTAGCTATATCAGTGAGTTTCGTTAATCTTGTGTCTGACTTCTTGAAATGGATGTCACTTTGAATGAAATGAATTATTTATTGTCTTGCTAATAATTGCAGCTGCTCAAGCACGCAGGATTAGTAACATTCACATAGTCAACCCAACACTGTAGCTTTGGAATTCTTAAAACAAAACGAGTCTCACATCCAACAATCTAAGACCGTATACTCGAACAAACACCACAAAGAATTTTGAACTTTATTTCACCTTATCTTCTCCTGTAAACAGTTGGAGTTTGTTTATTTCAATTCCATAAGTGACAAATCCCACAAACCTGGAATTCACCTGACTCACACCTGAATAATTACTAGAGTTTCACCAGACATGCGTCACGAGCGACTTATTACGCTCATCTGCATTGTTATATGGCTGTGGCCTTAAAGAAAGAAAGAAGCCTACTAAAATGTGTGTTGCCGTTAAAGTGATCAATCAAAGTTACCATTGAATCCGTTGCACTATTTACTTCCATGAAAGGAATATTCGTATGCACGTGCATTCTTAGAACTTTGCTAGCTTCCAATACGTATAAAGTCAACTCAAATTCGCAAAATAGGTGAAACTCCTTGAATCACATCGACTCTTCAGATTAATCTGAAGAGTTGATGTAATTCAAAGAGTCTCACCGATTTTGCCGAACCGAGTAGACTGCATAAAAGTGGCAGAATGCTATTGTGCTTAGTCACCCCAGGGGTGATGGGTAGCTCTTCAAACCTCATTATTTATATAGGCTCCTACGCTCGCGATTATCGGGAAGCTGCAGTTTTTCAACAGGTTTGAATCTCTTCGGGTGCAGTTAATAATGCACTGTCGTAACAATCATACGAGGGTTGTTTACTTCGACGTATCTGATAGAAGCTCCAAGGGCTCCCTGGAGCCAGGGCGTTTTCCTCCCATACTTATTATGCATCACTTCCTTCCAGTGAAAACAAACTGACCATCACTGCAACGTTTGAAATGATAAAAAAGATGTTCGGTTTTTTCGAGAATGTTGATATGGTGAAATGAATGAACGCAGTTTTTCGGTGTTCCTACGTGATATCTTTCTAGTCAAATTCATTTTTCTTTTATTGTGCCTACCACACGCGAAGGTCACCTAATGAACAAAGCGGCTACCCGTCTTGAGTTTCACTGGTGATAACACACCGCAAGAAATTTGCTGTTCGAAACGTCAGCCAAATGGATTGTAACTGTTTGAGAAGCTATCTCTGTTAACTTTTACCGAGGTATGACTCTGGGTTATCATGCACTTGAAACGCTATCCAGAGGGCAGACATTTCATTTAAACGACGCAAAATACACAAAGTACCCTTCCACTCACTTCTTTTGTACAGAAAAGTTCTCTCCCTGATGATCGTTCCCACCGATTAGGGACTCATGCATTTATAGGCAACTCAGAAGAGTGGAACGCGTTCATCTCTGTTCGAAATAGTTATGGGTAGGGAATCCGTGAAAACAGTTGGCTGCTACAGGTGAAGGCCCTAATATGAGTTTGTGCATACAGAATGGTTCCTGCCTCAGGCATATATGTGTATATGTATGCGTTGATTATGGAAGAATAAGTTTCTAGCAAGTTCTTTGCAATTGTCCGGTGGGGTATCTTATTCTGGCCAGTAAGCAGTTTCCGAGGTAAAATAAGGAGTACTGCTTGGTGACCCACAGGGTTATCTCAACGAACTGGCACTCTCGCGATTTTTTTCGGCGATCACTCCGTTGTGTGACTTTTTTTCTACTATGCATTGAAAACCACTTATTTTACGTTGACGTTCATAGAACGATGGATCCTAGGTTTTTCAATGAAGCGCATATTAGTCTGGCAGAAACCCTGCATAGGGATCTTAAACCACACTTTGGAATAGCATTCTCCCTGTCACAAAAAATGCCACGGTCACGTGAATCTTTGATGCGGCTAACCGGCACTACAATGCTAGCCATCTGTAATTTAGTTTTAATACCGCTGAGTTTGCTGAAAAGCGCCGACGTTTCACGTTTCCAAAGGAGTGAGCCCTTTCATCTTCTATGCAATATGGGTTTTATCCTGGCCGGTTATGCATAAAATGTTTAATTGTCTCCTTGGATCTCATGACGAGGTCAAAGGTGGTGGGCTCATCTAAGCAAAGCCTTGATGCACATGACTTTAATAGAAAGATTTCTTGCTTAATCGCCTAATTCTCGGTGACACATTTTGGGTGATAAATGAGTCAACTGATTCATTTCTCCACTGATGTTTGCGAGGATTTTATGGGTTAGCAGTCTGGCCTGTTTTGTTTTCTATTTGTGCTAATAACCTTTTAGGCAAAGTTTTCACCTATGATGTTTCCTACCGTTACAATATCGAAATATGGATTGCCAGTGGTCTCAAGGCAATCAAGCGCTGGCTGATTGATTGGATTCTTCTTCAGAGTGACAGTGACTGTGTATGCATTTCACTCATTTGTGACTTTGATAGTGAGTTTGTGATGCATAATACCGTTGGTAAAGTGAACAACACGAAAGTCGACCTGCAGGAGGATATAGACATCTATATTTGTCCAAACTATATCTAACTTACCGTCATAAGATGGTGGCAGACAAAACGTTTTCTGCCCTTGAGATGTTGAAGCTCACCTTTCCCCGTCCATATGAAAAGGCGTTTCACATACCTTGCGGGGTTTATATGGAACTGATACTTGAGTACGCTCAACAAGTTTTGTGTACCGGTTTGCAGACAGAAACAACTGCTATCGAGCGTGTCCAGCGCTTGACTACCAAACCAATCCCCCACTGAAAAAATATCAATTGCGAGAATCTACTTCAAGTTCCTGATCTGAGTCCACTTGGTTTTTAACGACCTTGTGGTGATTAAATTCGTGTAGACTTCTTAAAACTGACACTGACTGAGCATTCTTTTATCCTAATGGATACAACTGGTCACAGCGCCAAGTCTTTACTCACTAGCTCATCAGTCATTGGAACGAATTTTTTCCTGAGGTCGTCAATTGATATTCTAGGAACTGTTTTGAAACTTTATGAGATTCACATTTATTTGAAACGGTGTTAATCTTGTATCATTAATCTGCCTTCGATAATTATAATCCCAAAGAGCTGCGCTACGTCCTGCATTCAGTGATTTCCTTTCAGATCTATGAACTTCCACAACTTTACTTCATCCGTATTTTAGGCTTCCAGCCTACAAATTGCGCTTTGGAAGTCGGTAAATTCACCACGTAAAACACAGTGGTCCCTGTGAAACCGAGTTTCACATTTCACGTTACTCTACTCACATGTTTACAGTAGTATGCCTTTATCTTTTAATTTAACATGACTCGTAGGTTTGCAACGCTTGCGCTCACTCACAACCGCTTGATATGTCAACATTTAATTCTTTTCCATAAACTCTATATCAGCCATAAACAATTGAACTGTATCCGATTTTATTACTTATATTTTGATTCCTACCACAAGGATCCATCTTTGTTTATATGTGTAACATTGACGCACTACATATTTTACCGCTGGAATTAACTGGACGGTTTGTCACGCTTCTGCTGCCCTGTTATATGCGTTTGTAAACCTGGTCGTAAGTTACTTTACGTTAAAATTGTTTATTATTATATTTGTAGAACCACGTTCGATAACAGTATATATATATATACTAACGCATAATCTTCTGCCCTCTGCCCATTTTAAGATATATATATATATATATCCAGCCCAGACCGTGCGTAAGACTAGGCTACCTGAACGCATAATTCGAATCTTCTGGCGATTTAACATTTCTCTTTCATCTCACTATATCTAACATGACAAACAACGTCAAATTCTGCAGATTTGATAGAGCTCCCAATTCATGTGTGCTTTTTACTAAGTTTTCAAATATTTCAACTCCTTCCCGATTTCCGTGGCCGTCAGTGAACTCAGAATACTAAACCCGAACGAAGGCAGTTATGGCGAAATACAGTTCCTTGCACGGAATATTCGACCACTCGTAATCTGTACATTTTCTACCAGCATACACAGAATTTTTCTAGAGCAGCGATCATACTGAACTGTATATTTGCGATGACGCCCGATTGATATTTCGCATAATGTACATATCGACGCTATTTATGCGAGCTATCTTGAAACTCCCAAACCATTTTTTTTTGCCATCGGTCGCACTGGTTTAAAGTCTGGAACAGAACGCCTGCCATATTACCGCTAAAGCTTTGGTTCACTAAGACTAGTTGATCACAAGGCTGAATTAAACAATATATTATGCCTAAAGTGATGGTTGTATTAAGAACATCTTATCTATCAATCAGTACGGAACACAGTTTTGGTTTGTACTCAATGCTATGTAATTGTTGTTTGGAAACCATAAATAGAAGGCACAATTCAGTTTGTCTGACTAATCGCACCATAATTGGGTAATATGTTGTCTGAAATATGTTGTTCATGTTATAGGCTGCCAAACCAGCTAAACGTTGTGACCTGTTTTAGTAATGTGCGTAGAAATATTTGTCCTACTATTTCCAAATGTTTTTCGTGCATCGCCGAGAGTTGCGAAGGAGATTTCCAAAGTTTGCCGAATCAAACTGATGTAGATAGTGTCCAATGTTCCCTCAAGTTATTGATTAATTTCAGGTGCAAAATGAAAAGGAACGATGCAATTCGTTACAACCTGGCTCAGCCAAAGTCACTTTTTCGGATGATCAGAAACTAGTCGATTTACCCAGGATCAACGAATATCAACTTCGCATTGACCAGAAAAACGGTTCACTCAGCTTCAAACATTTGCACACAATGACGGCATTCAGTGGAATAAGCGCAGACAAAGTTGTGCATAACAATGTGCTGCAACAAACTTGAGGCAGATGTGAATACAGAGGATTCTGCAAAACGATGAGGGATGAGGGAAGCCCAGAATAGAAAACTTGAGATGGGCACAGGCAGGAACAATTTTTAGATTCAGTCGTTATTAAATATTTCACATTTTATCCCATAAATTATATGAACGCTATAGTAATGATGTATGAAACGCCGATTTCCCACTAAACACTTGATTAGAACAGAAGGAATACATGTATTGTGATATGTTGACATTTTATTTATTTTCATCAATCGCAAACGCAAAACATGCAAGTTATATACATCATGCAGATAAGAACAGACAGGGATTAGACACGCATACAAGTACGCCAAGTATTGTGTAATCATGACCAAGGCAACCCGATAGATTGCCTCAACCACTTTTGTGCACATAACGTCGGCCAGTAAGTTCGGATGAGCATCGCTTCACGGAAAGCTAATAGCTTCGGGTTTCAACTGCGCAACAACATCTTGAATGAGTTTAGTGGGTCAACTTGGTGAACTGTTTTCATGAGATGTTTAGCAATCGATGACGTTGGGTTTCGAGCCGTCAATGTCAAAAATTGAGGCTAGCATGTCATTTTTTGTTCCAGCAACTTCGGACTGTGTTCGGCGACTGGCTGAGATAGTTGTCGATCTGTTCTGCCTACGTAAACGTTACTGCAACTGCGAGTGCACTGGTAAACAACCTGGGAGACAGAAGAGTTTGGCAAGCTACATTTGCGGTTGCGGAAAACTGGTCCTCTGGTGGTTTGAAATGAGCGCAACTGCGCAGCCGCATACGTTCGAGTCAGCGCAGACTTCAATTTGTGCTTTATGTCGTTGGCTAAATTGCCACCTTTGAATGGCAAGAATAAGGACAAATCCCTCTTTTGAGCTGCCAGTATGGGCCCATTGCTCTTCTTCACCGTATTATGTGCCCTGATGAAGTTGTCGGGTATCCATTTACTAGAAAAGTTAGTCTCAGCATTTCATGCTTCATCTGCAGTGTATCGGGGTTGCAAATACGCCTGGCTCTGCGAAACAGTGTCTTAACCAAACCCCGTTTGTTTGCAATAGGGGTAAAGCTGGAAGACTGAAGATATCGACCATCTCATGTCGCTTTGCCATCCGCAAGTTTAGTAATGAGTACATCTGAAACAGCCAACCTATTGTTCGATTCTACTTTGTGAAATAAGGATAGGTTGGGGTGGATATTATTAAGAAATTTGAAAAACAAGTCAAAATGAATAACGTCAGTAAAAATTAAAATATAATCAACGTGTCTTTTGTATATTACCGATTCAACTATCTACTCCGACACTTGCCGCTCAATTATTCCTAAGAAGATGTACATGTTTTGTAAATACTTGCCATTAATATATGTTACTTGTCTGAATTATACCAGTTGTCTTCCCTTAAATGGCATATTGAGAAAGGCTGTATTCTAACGGTTGGTTAGGTTTTAGGGCTACAGGGAGTGTGGGGGGTCTAACTGGGATGAGGCTATGCAGCAGGTTAATAACCGGGGGAAAGTACTGGCAGCTGATTTAAACGTGCGTTTTACTGAACTGTTACTGGTCCGTACAACCTTCGTGTGTAACTGGCTGAAAAAAAGGCATGAAAATCGCTTTCGCTGTGGGCACCACCCATTTCCCCCAACGATTCCACTTGATTGTCCCCTTGACAAAAAGGCGGAAATACGCGTGGAAAAAGGAATTGGTTTCATAGGGTGTTATTCAGGTAAGCGGATATTGTTTAATTACCATTTAGGTTATTTACGCGGTTTGTGTTGTGACCAGTTAACCATGCTTACCTCCTTTCGAAGAAAGACAAATTTGTGCCAGCAAATACAAACAAAATGTGTGGAACGAGAAATCACAGAATGTTACTCATCAAAGTTCTGATGACACACAAGAAACAACTATAAACGCATAAAACAGAGTCACGGAATCGTAGCCATCCTAATTAATTTTTTCAGGCATTTCGAATGGGCGGAAAGGAATATACACATGGTGTAACACCATTGCTAATTCGATTGCTTTTCAGAGCATAAGACTGCTGGTACGGTCAGAGTTCAACCGTTGGATGATAAAATATTCTCGTTTTGATGAGGCACCTGGTACAGAATAAAAACAGCTGCTGAATCCGTCTGGTTTATATTCGAGTCATACGCAGTCAATGAACCAAGTTACGTTACCTGATATGCAGTGATGAGCGAACGGATTTTAGGACTGTCATAAGTATCCAAGAGCTGCTCAAAAGATAGAATGTGTTATCCTACTGAACAACATGTAAAAATAAAATATAAATGAATTAGGAGTCCGAGTAAATGCGTTAGGAACAATCCACATATCAGAACTGTAAAAAGCCTGCAGAAACCGAGTGGATACTTTCAAAGCAGGAGCTTGCTAGAACAGGCCCCTTAAAAAGTTAACTGCTTGAACCATAATGAATTCACTATGCATTAACAGTATAGAGGCATAGTTACTATCGAGAAGTATTCGAACCCAGGTCCTACAAGTTTTCAGCTAGCGACTAAAAAATGTTTGCTTCAACAGAAAAATGAGTGAGTGAAGGTGAACTTAAGTAACATTCTGCAAACGATCTGGAGCGGTTAATAGAATTCATCAGCAATTGAAATACACTAAGCAAATCCTGCAAGTTTATTCTCATCAGCATGAATCGACAATAAACTTCTTGCATAACGGTGCCTGCAGTGCTTGAACAATTTAGTGGTAATTGAATACAAATAACTTATGACATATGTAGACAGTTTTGGTCACTGTGCGATAATTAATGTTGAACTATCACTGTAAACACGATGAACACACGGGCATGTGTACCAGAACGCATTCAGTATACTGCGGTGTTGAAAACCGATTTCATCCATCAGTGAAAGATTCAGTCCCTTAGTTATCTTTTCAACTAATTCAGCCTAACTGCCGTTGACGGACGTGCGCAAAGCTCGTGTCAGTCTTACAAATCACGTGAATCGGCCAGGCTTTATGTACAAAGGTGGTTTTGCTACTTTGGGTGACTCTCCTTCGTAATTGAACATTGTGTTGTCGTTCTTTAATTCTATGAATAATTAAACTTCACGTAATACGGATAACATTACGATTTATTCGGCTCAATTGCTATATTTCTTTAACTGTGTAGTAACTATAATTGAGTTAGAGCCAAGTACTACTGCGGTTACCAACGAGTGTTTCAAACCACTACATCTGGCGTTGTGGGTAGTAAGTTTCTTGTGGTGGATTTTTGCAGTATAGAAAACCTTAACATACGTTCAAGATCAAGAAATGTCGGTGATTAACTAAAACATGTTGAAATTTCGTGGATTTGACGTAAAGATATGAAAGAAAAAAGTAGAACACCGCATTTCCACATGTCCATTGTCATGGACGCATATGCTTTGATCAAACATCAGGAGTTGCTCGATCTTGCTTTCACACTTCCGCGAGCTTCCTTGACACCTCTGCTGGTCACGCATGTTGAAACTATCAACACTGAGGCTATGAATTAGAAGAATGTCAAACTTTACTGAGGAAAGTGAATCAGAATATTTTTACACTTGTGTTTCAGCTTCAAGCTCAAGCAGGAAGTTGTGAACTTGGTGATCAGCAATAAACTCAGCTACAGAATCGAATAATCATAGGATTCAATATCTTTAATCTTCAGAAAAAGATAGTGTCATTGAATGGAGGTTTTTTCAATCTGCCAGGGCGTTCTGCAAACAATTTCAGAATGTAAAGGTCTCGATGAACGGAGAGCCAGCTGTGTTATATAACGCCAGCTAGGCTGGGATGCAGCCATAGCAACAACAGCTTCAGTTCAAAAAAACATGCGTCAGTCGAAACCCATCATTATTTTCCAAACCCAGTCTAACATGATGGCAACTGCAATTCACATGGTCATAAACATTCTCGAATTGCATGTTGGTTTCGCAATCGTAAATGCCATAAATTCGGTAGAGTAAGTCGCATTCAAGCCGTTTTCTGTAGTTCGAGAAACCGTCCATTCCGTACTTATTTAAGGGAGTAAAATCTCTCATCCGACTTTGAACCGCTCGCTCTTACGGTGATTCCTACTAATTCCGTTTATTCCGCGAGTCATACAACGCAGGTATTCACTACCAACGGTGGTTTCAAACATACCTCTGTTATTGACACCGCTAGTTTTGAGTCCATTATTTCAGTTGACTACCGGACGTGACTGAAATATCCCGTTGCCTTGAAGCCTACTGGTATTTCTACTGAAGGTATCATAGTACATGCTTTACACAGTTTTGGCAATTATGAACTTTCACCCACAGATGCAGTTCATTTCTTGTACATTTACATTTGTTAGTGATTATCTTATTGGTCTTAAGTGCGCAAGGGTTTTGAGGGTGTTTTTGCTCTGCCCAATAAAACTTCGGAGTTGCTGAAAGAAAAGCGACGACATCGAAACAACAACCTGGACTTTCAGTTAGGTTGAGACGGGTCTGGTAAGTACAATGTCTAAATGACCACTCTGCCACTGTTTAATTTTCTAGATAATTACACTGAATATGATATGCATCACATTACAACTTCGCTGGCTCACTTTCGATGTTATTGTTGTCGTGTAAAATCCAGCTCTTACAATTGCGTGTTCCAAACTGCTACATGCTTCTAACTCCGTACAGACTGCATATTAAACATTCGGAAAACTTCTCGCCAGATCCATAAACACAAGGTTGTGCCAAGCACTAGGCACATCGTATTCACTCCAGAGCAACTCATGATAATCCAGAAGGTCTTCTGTTTGTCCACAGTTACTGGGGCTGCCCTGTGGATTCCACAACATTGATTGTAGAAGGCTGTATTGAAATTAGATAGCACAGTAATTGTCCAACGTGCGGAATAGCTTTTTTATCTAGACACGAACGTTCGCCTTGTTCGTCATTGTCACTTTGCAAACGCCTACGGGAGTGTGAAAGTATGACATAACCAAACAGATTGTTTTGGTGAAGTTCTATCAGATTGTAAAATGGATGAAAGGCAGTTTCCTCAGTTGTGATTTGCGGTAAATGTGAGTGATAAGAGTAAACCCTGAAAATACTCCGTCCACCGATACAAACTGAGGTGTGGATGCAGCTCGCTATGACTTTTAAGAGTCAGAGCCACTGTCGAGTTGATATATACGAACTACACAGTTCATTCCATTGCGTGTCTTCCCGTTTGAATAAAGATTAAAACTTTCCCGGAAAATGATATTGCTTAACCTGAGTGGCAGTGGTAATATGGTTTAGAAATGTGTTAAAAAATGCAATCCAATGTCTTACATATTGCCAACCAGTGAATGTTAAGAGTCCCACTTATCTTGATGTGTGGCATTTTGATGTTGGTCACAATAATCTGAATGTACTGTTAACTCTACAACTGAAGTTGAGAGTATTATTTTCTTATCAACTGTTTTTGTTTCCAAGTAACTCGATGTGACTGTCATCCTTATAAAGATATATTTTTGCTGCGTTCCTTATTGCGCATTTCCTCGTGCAAGTCCCATACTTGCTGGTAGATATTGTAAAAATGTAGATAGCAATCCGCTCCATATTACTCTTCGCAAATGTTTGACAGTTTGCGTCCAACGTCACATAAAATATAAAACAGATGGTTTTCAATGATATTCCGCATCTTAACATATTTCGTAATGCTAATAAATCAGGATACATTGCGGCTGCTCTTGCTGTCTACTGGCCAAAATACTAACTCCATCTTCAGCCCTTCAGGAGAGCCAATAATCTTGGTCTCAATTAGCGCTGGAAGCCAAACGCGATCCAAGATAAACGTTAGCTCTTAATTGAGATGGTCTCTTGAAATGATAGTACGTCACATCTGATATATGATACATGCATACTCGTAAGTATATTGTCTTATTAACTTACGTTTATTTTAATTCTCACAATACACTAACCAGCATTGTTCTCGTAATCTGCTGAACGTGGTTACATAATGCGGGTAAACGAACGAATAATTTTATTGCAAGATTCAACCGTTTCGTACACCGTTAGTAACTAATACAACTTGACAAATCTTAGACACCACGTTATTATTGGAAGCAGGTTAGAACTTCACAGAGTAGAGCAGCTGCTCAATAAACAGTCTGAACAGTTCTTGATAGAAAGAAGGCAAATGGAACCGCAAAGAGAGACTTCAAGTGAGGTTGGGATAGTTTACAGGTATTCTGCGATAGTGGCCTACAGCGTTGTCGTCAACGCTTACTTATGAGATCCAGCGAGGATACTAATGCCAACTGAACAGTCATTTATTATATAAATGTGATGCTTTCTGCAACTGGGAGACCACGTCATAGTTTAGTCAGAAGGTCGACATTTCAATTTGCTTCCCTGTCACCCTGAGCACCCCTTCCACTGTAACAGACGTCCCGAATGTATCCCCGGAATATATCAGTCAAACGCTAATATAGCCCCCCGTAGTCTAGGAGGAACAAACCGAGACATTTGAGTTCATCTTTATACGTAGTCCTGAAGCACGTGAACACAGTGAATACCAGCTTGTATGTTCTATGCTGGGGTTCGAAGTGTTCATGGAACTGATGCATCCATATTCACAAACAGTGCCTCCAAAAAGGTCGACAGCTTCAAAGAAGAGATAGATAAGCCCCATTGTTTGTCTAGCAGCAGCCCAATCTTGAACATCACTGGCTAGCCTTGTGCTGGCGGAGTAAACGCAGTTATTACGATCGTATTTAATTTACCCTGCCGAGGGATCTAATTAGTATAAACGGCTGTCTCCACATCTACAATTTATAGATGGCAGCTCTTCACTGCGTTTAAACATTTGTGACCACTTGCCTATTCAATTAAGTTAGTCCGAAGTTGGCTAATCATTGTCTGAGAGTGATTCACTATTATGCAACCCAAAAATGGTAAACAGACCAGAATTGCCTCGTCTATTAGGTCATTTATATGTACCAGAAGAAATAATGGAACACACCTCTATGTATAACGGCACAACGACTACGGGACAGCGAACCGTTATTGTAGGCTGTACAGATTTTGAAAAATTTTGTAGATCCAATGGACAATATTTCATTCTTTACTAACTTCTAAGCAACAAAGCGTAATTCAAGGTGTTTCCAGAGGTGTTTCTTTGAAGCATTTTCCACTTGTTCGCAACCCGCGGTAGTCACACTCAAAGAACAGCCGTCTGCATATACACTAAGATACTCTATGGTAAGATTAGTAGTCAGGTCAAAACCTGACATGTTCAGTATTTCAACCGGCTCTACACACGAACAACACGGTCATTCAGCATAGGATTTAGGAATGGCAGTGAGTTGTATCTGATCACATTTTCTCACTGTATTCCATTTAACATTTAGATGAAAACTTCACCCTCAAATACAAGTGTGACGTGCTTCGTTCTCGTGTGACTCACATCAGATTTCCAAGAGCAAGATTATTTTTTCAAGTAGACCTTAGCCCGCTTTTAACTCGAGTTGTGAAGTTCGTTCAGACTAGAATAAATAAAGTGAATCTTCACAACCGGACAACAGTCCTAAAAATGTTGTCGTAAGAAACTAAGTTGCGATTCATCGATAGATTTACATTATATCACACTACATTCAATGTTTGCTTTATGAGATACAGCCCTAGATAAAGATGATAAGATCTACTTGGCTACAGTGGATATTTTACTTTTGTAACCATGTAGAGTATATGGACACACGTAGCTAGCAGCCACGTTGGTGAAATATGGACATATGTTAGTCAGAAGAACGGGGAAGAATAAAAGTGTGTCCATTTGAACGTACAAGCCATCATAACCGGAAAGCATTCGTTTGATTATGATGAACATAAACGTACGTTTTTCTTACCAAAGTTTTACCAGCGTATTATCGAACAGATTTAATTATTTGATTGGAATTCCGCTTTAAACATTCCAATATAAGTACTAGGGAAAGAGCATAACCTTGTCACACACTGTAGCTGGATTGTACTCTCGTAGATCGGCATTCACCTAATTGTTTTATCCGCAGCTAAACCTTCGAATGAGGCACAGACTGAATAAGAAAAAGAAGACTTATTTCACCATATCAACCACTTGAATAGAGTCATGGGTCATTTGAAATTGACTGGCAACAAACGAAAGTGAGGGCTTCGGCAAACGGCAGTCCCGGTAGTGTAGCAAACATCCGAACTTCCTGTTATAACTTGGAATACGACCTACGAGCGCGGAATAATGGTTAGTGGAACGGTAGATAACGGAACTATGTTCAACGGTTCTGAACAACGGACTACGAAATATGCAAGATTAATACGGATCTTCCCGGCCAACCCAATCACCTGAGGCTAACGGATGAACACAGAGAAAAGACTGGCTTCCGGACAGCGCTACTTTATGTCACTCAGTCCGAAGGCAATAAGGTCACAAACTAGATTACATTTAACGAGTTTGTGACCAATCAGAAAACAAGGACAGAAGTGGACCAGACAAAGATCCAGACAATACAGTGATGTTCCAAGTAAAGTACGTGCGTGTGGGCCGGGCGCCAGAATTTTGCACAAAGGTTGAGAACGCACGTGATGAGGGACGTGGCACCTGACCGTGCCGACTATGAAGGTCACTATAACCAGTGGTTAGTTAGGCCATTACGAAGTGAAATAAAACGGTATTTTCGGGGAATTGGGTTCTTCCCCAACACTTCCGAAGGACAGTAGATGGATTGTGTTAAGGAGTTCCGAGTAAATGTTTTGTTAACCTTAACATTTACTGAATGTGTTGGTTTACTCAATGAGATGAGGCAAGAACTATTCAGAATTTAGTGACAATCCAAATACAAACGACAATCTTCGCTGCCCCCATAATTTAATACACAACCGTATGCGTACGAAATTGTCTGGTTTCTATCAACATTCAAGATAACTAATTTCCTGTCACGAAGCATTTTTAGCGAATAATGACTGAGTCTAGTTAACAGTTATTTCCGCTGACCGTACACAAGTAGGCGCCAACAATGTGTAACAATATTCCAGCTTAGAATTTGTCTATCGGATCATTCAAACACGTCACACCTGATTGTACCCTAAGGCCGGGACCTTACGGATGCTCACTTTCGTGGCATACTCCTGCAAACGCGTATAACTAAGCACTGCTGCCTCGCTTCATTACTGATTACAAAGCCTACGTTACCTGAATTAACGGTGAGCGCGTTAACAGCTGAGGTACTAAGCCACTTCGCGTGTTCATACTCTCCTCTGTCGTATCAGTCTGTAATACCACTTCAGTTCTCCACAGTGGTTTAGTTTGATTCTGACGAGAAATCTTCGATAGTTCCAGCTTGTGTGGTAGGGTTCTTTGATCAACCAATGACATTCCTACGGCACATTACTTTAGGTTGATAAACGAGTATAGACACTAGAGTTCTGAGCTTCCGACCCGGCATACTTGTTCACTTTTTAGGGCGCTTGCCACCTCTGAGCGTTTTATTGCCGTTACTGGTCCGAATCCAGCCGCTGCCAGATTTTGATGTTATTTGCCTCCTAACTTATCAGGTCTACTACTCCACCTATCAGCATTGCGTCAACCTTTACAGTGATGCCGAGTTTATTCAATGTAACAAGTGAACATTTTTTTCGTTGAAAAACGCTTAACCCGTGACGACACCTTACCTGCTTGATTGTCAGCTAACTGATGTGTATGTAGCGGTATTAGTCTATCAAATGGTTCCATTTCGACTTTGGACTTGGAAAATTCTTCATGAATTGAAGTTGTGGAATAAATAACTGAGATGTTTGAACCTGTAAAGAGACAGCTAATGACCCACAATTTGCGAGATTCTTTTGAATTTGCTAACATCTTGAAGGAGATGTATATGTCAAGGAGAAAAGAACATATCCACTTGAGTTAGATTCCCTATCCACGACTAACCTGCTTAAGAAGGAGAATGATCTCTGGAGCGGCTATCTGGAGAATAACTATATGAGTGAAGGGCGAACAACAAAGAAATTAAAACAACCCTCGCATAATTGCACGTGCAAATTTCGGCTTTACTTTTATCGTAGATTCTATTAACAAAATGATCGGTTATCAAAATGTAAACATTGAACCCATCGCACGTTGGTATTCGCAGAAGCCATCGCCTTTCGTCTGCCCTGTTCCCAATCATCAAGACACTTCAAACCTTTAAACTATTGACTTCATACTGATTGTAAGATAGTGAAAGCTAAAATTGTATGAACTGGAAATCAACTTATAAGTAATCGAATAAGCATCGCCAGCTAAAGTGTAGACACTTTGATAACCAGAATCCAAATTCTTGTTGCATTTGCTGTTTGCAAAATAGCTTGTGGCGGTTCCGATGATCAGCTTCCTCAAAATCGCACGTGTCATCTGACGAAAGATTAACTGCAATTTGCTGGTTTCCAAGTGTCCAGGTAACTAACAACAAGTCCCGCATGCAGACTGAATGAGAAACGGTCGAATGCGCTTAATGTTGTACTGTTTGAGAGCCTTGTGCACAACATACATGATGGTGAATATCTGCAATGGCAGTCGCCAGATTAAAGTCCGTTCAAGAATATTTCTTCTGTAGGCTACACGTCTGTGCATTGTTGAATATGTAATTTTCAATTCAGTGAATTTGAACATGGCGGTAGGTTGAGCGAACTAAGCTGTGCTGTCAATAGGACAGCAAGCCTGCTGTTGTGTTCAACCCAATACTGTAAGTGAACCTGGTGTGATGCTGTCATTTGTGAAACGTGATGGCGTCAAATAGGCAGCAAGGACTATTCCACAACTTTTGTTGCCCGTCACTACATACAGTAATTTCTCCTGCTACTCCAAACGGTTTCCTTCGTTATTCAACTTCAGTGAAGGTTAGCGATCGTGGAGATTTGTCTCGTCTTATTAGCCGATAGTACATAGTATTGTACGACCGCAAATGTTTCACAATTCATGGAATAAACACGACCATGGGCAACATGACCAGTAATATTCATGCTTCATTTATTGTAAAAGTTCAAATCGCGAACCTTTACAGACTGAACTTCACAGGAGTTTTTCGCCGCCAATTACATATAAACAATAGAGCTGCCCACTCCGCTTTTCAAACATTTCACTCAATTTGTACCCAAAACTAGTATGCATGAACGTATTATTACGTCGACTTGAGGCTTTGTTCCAACATAATGTTCATCAAGCAATGCTCAACAGTTTGCTTGTGACTTGCGCTTACAGGCTGTCTCACAGTGGCAATAAGCCGAATAGAGTGTTTGACTGGCTAACCTTCCGCTTACCGGCTGTCGCTCAGGATGGGGTGCTGACTCGAATGTGGGAAAGCCAGCAGGATAAGTAAATTATCGAACATTGAATGAAAAGAAACAAAGTGGTGGCTCAGATAGTAGGCCACTTTTTATACTAGTGAACAAGTTGTGCCTATCCTTGAAGACAATCATGAGCGTTTGTCTCAGTCGTACAGACATTGTCTTTGGTATCATGGAAGATTACTCAATAAATTTCGCAAACTTAGGACATGAATAACAAGATAGTAGCCGCCGGTCTCTGTATACTCAGGTGGTTACTGTATTCAAGCGAACAGTGTCTAACTGACTTTAGGTTACAAGCGTTTTTTGATACATGGGCCTGCGTGTGTATGTAAATATTTTCCATGACCACCAACTGCGTATTGTAAAGGTTACTGGAACTGTTGTGGCGAAAAAGTGTCCAATAAAGCACAATCTTTATTGTCAAACACGCTAGTTCACATGTGACGTGCGCGCTCGCGTTTATGAGTCAGCATTCCAGTCCACAACACCCCGGTTTCCGCTCACACATCGTGTGAACTTTTGCCCGGTTTAGATGTGTAATCGGCGCCGTCTATCGGGGAGTTTTCCGCCTACAGTTCTTCGTCCATTGGTCCGATTTTGTTGAGCGATGGCTCGCACGGTCGGTCGTGTTGTCCTCCATCCACTGTGGGCTATCCACTGTGGGCTTTGATCGTATTCCTCGGTGGTGTCGAGATATTCCTCCGACTGTTGGAATAATTGAGCCTCCGATTTGGTCGTCCATTCTATTTTGCCTGCCTTGTCTCGCCCGTTGGTCCGATCCGGTCGAGCGATGACTCATCTGACTGCCCCCGTTGTCCGCCATTCGATCGTTGAGGGTTTGTGGACGTGCTTGCCTTCCGCGTTGAGGTACTCCGCCGAGTGTTTGAATATTCGCACCTCCGGCTTGGCAATCCACCACACTATAACTGTCCCGGTAAAAATTGTTTTGGGAGAATTCTGCGGTTCATTATGCCAGTAGTTTGCGTATTTTTCCAACAATTATCCTACAGAATTACATCAACTTATTTTAAAGGGTGAACAGAAATAAGAATACAACCACTGCGCTTAAATCACATATTACTATTTAAACACACCCCTTGCTTCCGCAAAAATACCGCCAACATATATGAGGGAGTCATCGGTCAGCGAACTACACACTAGTTTCAAATCTGTGGTCAGTTCGCCCCTTGCGAATGCAGGGAAGACTGTAGCCAGGCCAAGATTACAAATTCGATGGTCAATTAGTTGTTCTATTTCAATTGATTCTTAGTTGTATTACTGATGAGTGGTCGGCGATATGGATAATTTCAGGTTGAACGTCAAATTTCAAACGTGATCGCAGTTGTCGCATTCTCATAGACTTTCTAGTCGTCCCCAAGACTCGGTTTTCGCTCTCGCTAAAGCTCGTCAATAATGCATATCATTGCCACTGCCGGGACTAGAACTCCGGCCACGCTTTTCACTACTCACAGGTGAAAGTAGTTAAGCCTTTTCATGAGATAATTCGGTGGTACATAATGTGAGGTTAATGGCACAGTGGTAAACACGGTTGCCTCATCAACAGCGTGACCGAAGTTCTAGTCCCGGCCGTGGCAATTATATGCACGAATGACGGGCTCTAATGAAAGTTAAACTCGAGTCTAGTGCTTCTTTTCGGAATGGGCCGACTGTAAAATCCATGGGAATGCGACAGCTGCGATAAGTTGTGGGTGATGTCCAAATTGCGTATCTAAATTATGTTACAGTGTGGACGCTTTTGGCGTAGCGTTTCGAAACATCTCTTATTAATCCAAAAGTACTGAAATTGTCGTTCTGCATTTCCAAGTCCCACAAGTTCACTTTTGCAATTTCCATTCGGGTAAGCACGGTCTAAAGATAAATTAAATAACCAACTATTGCAGCAGTATTGAGGCTTGTCGTTAAGGCGCAGCCCGGCTGATGCCATTTTTCTAGGTGCAATAAGGATGAGATGCCTGAATGAACTGTGAGTACAATAATGAAAATTAGTCTCCAAATGACGATATTAAGCAGCCTGTGTACTTGCGAAAGTGCAACGGAGATTACTGTTTCATGACTATTTACGTTTTACTTCTGTAATACTTTCAGGAATCCGTGGAATTACAACGTATATAACTCCTCTACTAAACATTTATACCACTCAAAAAACCACGTGTGATTTTCAGCTTGCCAAACGTTACTTTATAGCAGATTTCAGCATGTAGCACACTCCCAATATTTAGCAATATTGCTTAAGCGATATCTTTTGTTGCGTTCACTGTCACAAATAATCTACTACGGCAATACACTGTGCGATTAACGGTATATTTTAAATATCTCTCGGAGGTTTACCAAACGACTGATTATCAGTATTAGATAAAGCAGTAGATATTACGCCAGTGGATTAAGATAGCGTAAACGTGCTAAATGAATGCGCTGTAAACAGGACGGGCCGAATTACCACGCATGCGTATTCGGTTCGAAATGACAACGTATGAGCAAAGCCGGTTGGAACTTGCTGAGCAGTGAAAGAAAAATATTAGGACGATAACCATTAGGGAAACTATCCAGTTCGATATAATTAGGTTTTTTGAGCAACTTGTTTACCCACGAACAGTTTCTACTGGGTTGTTTGACTATACTTCCTAAATATTGCTCTCGTCCGTTGATTGATCCGTCAAACAACATGAACAGTTTTGCATTAAATATGTTTCCTTGTTCCGATGAACATGGTCCACCCCCGATCAATGCTTCACTTGATACTACAATAAGATTTATTTTACTATATGAATTGGTATCAAGCAAGGGGACGTACTTAAACATTATGAAATATAATTCATCCAGTTTGCACTTAGTTTATGATGAAACTCATTAAAATTATCAACCAGTAGTCCGACGGTTAAATATTGAAATAACCGCACACAGTTTACAAGACAAATTATATCTCCTCAAACATTTTAACCAGTTTGAAAACCACTGCGCGAAAACGACTTAACTAAACTCGAGCAGAACATCACTGGATTGTGCTGGATTTAAAGAATATATTAATACCCAAATGCGCATGCCACAAAATACTATGCGTTTGGTTCTGGGATAAGCAATCGTGAAATCTTGTGATTAACGACCTATCACACGTGACATATCGTAGTGTGGTACATTCTTTTAACATCAACTGGCCAGAACATCCGGCTAAATGAAAATGTAGTCACGAAGAATGACCGTGGGTGGATTCGGTTCGGAAGAAATGCAACATCTATTTAACTAGACGTAGGTAACAGCAGAGCTTTGGTTACAAACTACTAGTTAACCGGTTGATAGTATATTATGTATCCTTATGTTTTATTTGAGCTTCGTTCCAGGATACGACAAAAGGTACTAACCACAGCAAAAGTGGATTGTGATCAATGCGTAACAGATTTGAGCCAACGAACTACGTACACGACGTTTGAATCATTTTTCCTAAAAGAATTACAACAACATTACTCCCCAACATTCGTTCCGCTACTTCTTCAAAAGTTTCTTCCGTGACAACAGGAAAATATTGGTGATTCAACGTTTGCCCATCCACTGTGGGCGTTATACTTTCTACAGACACCATTGAAAATCTGGCACTTTACAGTAAGTACCATATAATTGTCACCATCAAAATTGCTGTAGTGCGTGTTGGAAGATTTGCCTATATATATATATATATATATGCACTTATATCTGTTTAGTTTTGGTTCTGCACCTAACGTGCTTCATGCAACAGATTGTCACGAGCAGTAGTAACAGCGAATGTACTTAACCTGACTGGAAGGCCATATTTTACCTAACATATATTAATCGGCAGGCAAACCAATGAAACTGCAACGTAGTCAGCAATAGGTCGCACTTATTTATCAAAGCACTTCAGCCATGACCACAAAAATTGCACGCATGTTTTACACCTACAACTCCAGCACATTTTATGTACATCGCATCATTGTTGATAGGGTAACTCGGATTTGACTATTCTCACAATAATATTGCGTCCGCAACTAAATATATTGAATCAGCTGACAGCGAGTACTGTATTTTGTGACATGTTATTACAAAATGTGCAGGAAATTTCTTAGTGCCCGCTCAAAAAGGATTGGTAAAACAAATGGAGGTTATCTATAATTAATTTTTACCAATGAAGTGAGAAATATATATTTTACATAACATAGTAGAAGGTTCGGCGGCGTCAAGCGGTTCTTTCAGAAACTTTGGCAGATAGATTTTTACAAATATTCAGCACCGTTCCGAAACAAGCTCTGTTTGCGGGGGCAAGTGTTTTCACTCGTTTGAAATTACGTGCAGTCAATTTATTTTTGTCACAAAATAAGTGTAACGAGTAACAGAATGATTCCTTTTGATACAGACAGCAGATTTCCCACGTCTGAAAAGTAAATGTAGAATGATGATTAACAAAAAGAACTTTTGATCATTGGGAAAATGATGAAACACTGATTATCCTGATTATTTGCAACGTCCATCGGAGAGTCTTCGGCCAGAAGTTTTCAGTTATACAGCAGCAAGAGATCAGCAAATGATCACCGATTGCAAACAAGGCTAGTTGGGATTTTAGTGACTCCACAATGAATGATTGACTTTGGTAAAGATAGTAACCGGTTAAGTTGATACAGTCAGTCATCCGTGCAGCAGGATTGTGTAACCTGTTTGGCTTCTCACTCATGTGTGCCAGCACGTTCAACATTCCCTTAGGCAAGTATGGATGAAAATGTCAACGTAATCTGTTCTTCTATTTTTCATAAGTAACAGTCTGTGAATGACAAGCTAATTACCGACTAGCATGGGAACCATTTGATTTGGTTGAGATAAGTATCGTGGGTTCAAGGCGCACTACAAGTAAGAGTGGGGTGGTCTTCAAATGTAGGCTTCGTGTGTGATTTTATTCTTCGAGGAGTAGGTGGACAACGTACAGCAAAAACCTACCTCAGGAGCAGAAATATTTATGAAGGCGTTAAGCCAAACTCTGATGCAGTTGAATGAGCAAGTAAAGGTTAGCTAAAAAACCGTACTGTAATACGTGCTAAGTACATCCGGCTGACACGTCATCACAATTACAGTGGTCAGTAATCCGTTACGTCAATAAGCAACCCGAAATAAACTCTGATTGCATCAAGCAAAGCGACGTTGTTCAGAAATGACAGCAAATGAGCAAATATTGATAATCTATGCAAGTAAGCTTCCTGCATATAGGGTAGACAAATGATTCAAAATGACCGTTTCCTATTGTATATTGAATTTTTGTATATTTATAGCAGATAATAGCTAAAACCTCGTCTGAGAGTAAAAACATGGGCCTTGTAGAGTCACATGAATCCTGTTTAACATCGAACGTCAATCTTCTGGTTCATTGACATTATCGAATGTGTAAGAATGAAAAACAACAAAATTCTAGTCTACATCGTTGACCTTGTACAGTTTAAGAGAACAGGATTCCAATGTTACATTTACATCCGTAGTGGATACTGCAATCAGACAAATTTTGCATTCCACTTCAGTCGTTATGTATCAGTTTTACAAAATATTTAAGTCACTTAGCCAACAGTTTGGCGCCTATATGTCACAAAAAGATTTGTAGCGCCACGACTCCCTCGCTTAATTTTCATATGGTTGAGCATACATTTGTAACACGAACACATATTGATTGGCTTAATGCTTTCTCGTTCATTAGCAAATCTGTTTTATGCAAAAAGACTATTTTTGCACATGGGGCACTATATCAAACAAATAACCAACAATGCAATCACTACTCCTCTAAATGTTTGTGTGTATACAAGAAGAATGTGAACTGGCATAAACAAATAGTCGAATAGGTTCCAGAGCTAAGCAATTATTCTCACTGTTGGCAGAAAACAAATCTTATGAAATCCTGAGGGGAAAGATATTACACTACGCATTTTCATAAACTTACTGCTTCCACCAACAGGAGCTGATAAAATGGAATAACTCGTTTACCAGATCTGTGCACATAGATAGGAATGTTTACAAAAACAGGGATCGTGATATTACTGATAATAAACTTTAGGAATTTGATAGGTAAGCTTACATCACCCAGAACGTCTGCACGCCATTTTGTAGGTCAGAGTCTGAGAAACTTACATGCTGGAGAGGTTTTTGATGTTGGTTGGTTATGAAATTGGACAGGAGGTTTGATAAATCTTGTTTTATGCAATACAGAAATTTGGTTTGTACTTTTATATATCTGAGGTATTATTCCAAATATGTGAAAACGTAATGGGCGCTGAAATGTATGTATATACAAGTCTTTCAATAATTTTGTTCGCGGACGTACGAATTTCAGTGTAAAATGAAAACTGAATGCAAGGTGTTTCAACTCATAAACACATAAGGTCAGTCATCAAGTCGTATATGACAAGAATTGTTTACTAATGTTAAAACCACATTTCGTATATTAAACTTGATTATCACCACGACGGAAATGATAAAGTTTCACTGGGTGTACGTGCTCTGAGTTCACTTGAAATGCCAAATTTCGTAATAAGTGAGTTATTTAACTGTGCCCGAAGTGGTCATAATTTGTCTCAAGTTTTCTTCCAATGATATCTCAATAGATGTGTTGACAGGAGTGCATATACGCTTTGCAGCATGAAATTGTATATGCGCAAACAAATGTTAATCGAGTATCATTAGCAGCCTAATATGAACGTGTTACATGTATTCTCATGCATTATTTTTACAGATTGTCAAGACAAATTGAGTGTATCCGCGATTCGGTACACTGGCAACGTCTCCTTTTTGAGGCAGAACGAATGAACCGTTATGCTTTTAATGTTGACCGGTTCAGACAAGAGGATTGCTGCCAATTGAAGTCGAAGTTAACAGGTAATGGGTCAAGATGTGTAATGATCTGGAAAGGGGCAAGCTGGAGTATCAAACCAGACGTGAGTGATTAAACGACATCAACTGTCGCATAGTTTGAATATATTTCATTTGAGAATGTATTGCTGAGCAGGTTACAAACAGATCAGACCGATTTTGACTGAGTTCGTACATCGTTATTTCAAAGAAAGCTGATGACATATGAACCATTGTACAAAGCGTTCAGGTTTATTGACAGATTTCGAGTTCGCCAATGAATACGCATGTACCTTGGATAAGTATAACCCGCCAATCGTACTCAGTAACTACCACCGTTTATTGTGTTGGCTTGTAATAAAGCAGTATAGATGACTGCCACCAAATCTTTTTCAGTGCACGGTTGTCAGATCGATAGCCCAAGCAAACGGCCGTAAATCAGTGGCTGTAACCATGACCGTCATGGGGTCACAAAATAGTGTGAACAAACACTGATGCTCGAATCGTGTTCGTTGAATCTTTACGACTTCCCATTCAGAAAACCGATGTGCAGTTTCTGAAATGCTTGAATTAAAAACATTACAGGAATTACCCAAATTAACCGCCTATGTTGCACCTCAGTTTCCGCGCAAATTTAACGGAAGAAAAGCATTGAGTGGTTCAAAATGTTAACGTTCGGTAGACTATGATAACCGAGGTTAAGGTACGATTCATGCAACAAGGTGTATGTCCAAATTGTTTCGGCTGTGTTCAATGCTAATCAGGTACACTTTGTGAAAATGTCTAGCCACTTATCTATCGGTACATCAACTTAGGCACTAAACATCGTGGAGCTGACCGCATATTGTTTATATCTGTTATTTTTTCTCTGCCGATAACAGACTCTACAACCTGGTCCATATGCGGGAGACATGCGATGGTACACATATTGTTAGTCATTTACTTCGTCATTCAAAATTTATATTTGAGCGCTCTAAGTCTGATATAGTTATGATGGTCGCGGTTGTTAATTACATGAATCAGTCGCGGAGCAGCTACTATCTGATATTTGCCTGTGTATAAATAAGCAAGACAGTAGTAGCGCTGAAACACTGATCCAGTAATGTATCCTATTTAAAATGGACTTCAGGCAGTAGGGGCCTTACTTGAGTGTTTTCTCACGAGGCATAACATTTTCCATCAAATGTCAAAGTCACTTACACTACTTTGTACGAAGTTTAATGTTAGAATCTTGGCACAGCGGCAAGAACGTGATTGGCTCGAATAATCTCGTAAAATTGGATAGGATCGACTAGACCAATTCGTACAGGCTACTGTGGCTGAGGAAACGTTGTAAGTTATTTGAATGTCAACGGGTGTGAATAATCATCAGATGGTTAGTAGTCAAAAATAAGCAGATTGCATTGAACAGTGGGTAGTACTGCTTCATTTGCCCAGCAAACGGTTTTAACACATATCCGCTGGGAGTGAGTTTTGAGATTGTGAGAGACCTTTCGCTGAAACTTGAGGGTGAACCCTATTGCAAGTTTGCTCAAGTCATCTCATGGTCCACACCGACTTCAAAGTTTATTCCCACCGGGCCTGTGGCCCATAGACACAAGCAACTGCACGCAGTTACGTTGCGAACAAACGAACTAATATACCGCACTGTCTGATGGATTATTAGAACTCATATTCAAAGTAAACTGCTCATTTCTGTCTGCTAACCGTCTCCTGGTTATTTGTTTTATTACCATAGTTAATGCTGTCATAAACTCTACACCAAGTTTTTGCCAGAAACCTTGATATCATTAAATATTACAAAGTGAATACGTGGCGTACGTGCTTCACACCGAAAAGCAGAGATACATATGCACTTACTTTCATCAACATTGTCTTAAAAGTGAATAACCAAAGAATACTGATTATAGGTTGTAACTGTTGAATACTGTACTTTGAATTTCAGGATATCAGATATTCGGTAAGCATTGTAAAATGAAAAACAAACCAATAAGCAGATTATTTTGTGGTTGTGCCTTTGAAAACCGGGAAAGATTGACTGCAAGGTGAAATCCGTGATATTATCCATTTATGTTAGATCGGCCTGACGAACTTCGTGATCACAGTTAAATTAACATTGAGCCTGCAATCAGTGTACAGTTAATAAAAGAATACAACAGTTCCCTTGTCCACCGGTATAGTGTGAACCTACAAATTTAATTTGGTAGTTCAACATTTTTAATGGCCCCTCAACTAAAATGCTTATAAACACGACAGTTGTCAGCATGCATACATGTTATTACAATGCACTTTATCAATGAAAAAATGCAAATATCTCAACTAGTTTAGCAAAGCGTACACCGCATTAAGAAGCAGGGAAGGTTCACTTGAAGCCAGGGTTTGTTGATGATATATAGGAGCCACAGCAACGTTCATGACTTAACACTGAGAGAATCCGTTTTCATGTATTTGGAAAGGTCAAGTAATTATAAGCAGCAAAGCTTGTAGGTTTCAATTCTATTCAGATGGTAATGTATTTGGACTTGTCGAAAAAAGGCTGACCAAAACTTATCACAAACACCCAAATAATTCCGCCATTATTGTGTGGATTGAGTTTAAGAAGCGAACTGACATGCATTAGTCGGGGACGTGGTTACTGGAAGTACAGATCTCTAGAACATTCAGTACGATATAATTCAATCAAACTTTTCTTTTGATATAACACTCAAAGTGAATAGAGGCACCTACTCAGTAAGATCGGTAGATGCCCAGATCGTGCGGCTGTTGGTTGGGTTCCGTGTATATTTGTCACATTTGTTAGGTTCAGTAGCAAAATCTTCGCATTGCGAGTGTGAGTTGTAAACATGGCCCTGTGGTTGAATCCTTCTTTAATCAACTAACACGACGATTACAATTGAATTACGCTTTTGTTATTCCGTTCTAAAATTCTATAATTGCTTCGGCCGACAAAATGCGTCCACCTTCCTACTCAAAGTGGTCCACTTTCTAACGACCGAAAACAAGTATGACTGACCAAGTCAGTCTATTTTGTCTACGTTGTTAAATGTAATGCAGTAGTGTTTGCAAGCAAATTTCTATGTGGTTTTACAAGTGATCGCATAATCGTCAACGTATTCCACACAACTCCGCCAATCCAAAATAATATTTCAACAAACAGAATTCCTATCGTTGAAGCTAGGGCATTGAAAATAATGCTGCAACTACAAACACATTTAGAACTCAGAAGATTTCATTCACCATAATATATCTGCAACTGACGCCTAATGGACTGGAGGCGATTGTTTGCACTCAATTTACATTGAAAAGCAGTATTTTGTCTGATTATTTAAACAACTATGCCGCTTTTATGTTCATAATCCTGGTAAACCACATCATAAGGTTATTAGCTATACCAATCTGACCAGACTGACTTTAGTATTTTAGATTATTAAGTATGTGAGAGAAACAGTTCTGAAATAACTAAACATGTGAATTCCACTTCAGCGGAGTAGAACAAAATCCAATTCGTAAGGCTGATGCAATACTGATTGCATTGTTATCTTTCTTCTGACCGATGACTTGTTCACTATCATATTCTGCCAACCACATAACATTGAACGCAATGCCATATTCATAACTCTGGAGTATGTTTCAGCGTAAAATGCAAGGCTTACTAGTTTCCTTATCAGTTCCACACACAAGAACAACAGTCATTATGTTAAATAACTAGGCTGTTCCGCTCTAATCCGTTCAAATATGTTTATTAGCAAACGTCGTAAAGCAAGTCACACTTCAGATTCTGTATACATTTAGTTGGACCCTAGGTGGAAATGTTGGGATTGAATACGATAGTCAGGACAGACAGAAACAATTATACGGCCGCTTATCATCCCCTGGGTTCATATTTTGTTGAAAACTTGTTTGCGTGCTCTGCGTGGAACATACAGTTACTTTGTCAGCTGGTTACTTAGTATTTGATGAGTTAATAAGGATCGGCAAATCATAGAAAAATATTATTCTATTTATACGCAGTATGTTATCCATAAATCTACTGCACGTATTCAGTCAACAATGCTGACATACATACTGCACAAGTGAAAGAAAAAAACTGAATTCCCATTGATGTTCGTCTGTCAGGCTTAAGTTGACCGGTACATAATCGACCAAACAGGCGCTAACAGTCTAGAGTGGAGCAGTTTATCCTGGTAGTTGCCTGGTCCATAGAAATCGTAGGCATACAGATGAATTTCCAACAACTCATTTTCGATTGCAATAGAAACTTAAACGTGCCGTTCCCCCAAAGATCGCATTGTTCTTAGTTCATGAAAACGATTTGTATGTGATACCTGGAGAAAGCTTGTTAAAAATGGTTTGCTTTTGACTTACCGTAAGAATAAACTGTTTATGATTGTATACACATACATATTTGAGAACGAATGGACATGCATAAGGTTAACGTCGTTTCACACATTGGTTGAAAACTTTACTGGCTTAACTATTTATTTGATTGAAGCGCCATTTTTTAAAATACCTTAATGGTTGTCAACGCTGGTGATTTAGCTTGGTCCGCAAAAAAATGATTGCATCTGTACTGTTTCTTGATGCTGCTCAGTTTTGTTTCTTTTTGGACATATCGGATAGAGATATTGTGAATGAGGAATCGAACCGGCTACCCTTGTATTATCTCATCGTATGCGAATTCGTAGTCTGTTCGGTCATCCTGTACTTCAACGTAAAGTTTACTGTCAAAGCGTCATGCGTATAACGTAAATGACGGACAATCTAAAGTTAGGGGCTACGTCGCAACGCATCAGTCAACGTGTCAGTTTGTAAGTAGACCTGATGGATTCGAAATATGCAGTGTACATATCGTAAACCAGCAGAAATGGTATACTTTGTGCGTATCAACCAAGCAGGTAAGCAGAACTGGTTAATTATAACTCAGTAAGTTTAATTGTTGCACAACTGTTATTCTCTGTCAAACGTTATGATAGCTACAGTGTGTATATGGTTTGCTAGGCAAAATGATTTCGGTCCACGCAACTGAAGTGCAATGCAGTTGAAGAGAGTTGCTCCCCCAGTCATTTGTCATTGTGCGTGTGTTACAGAAGAATGTAGGAAACTAGCATTCCTCGGTAGAGTGACATTGCTGAAAAGAAATGATGGTGAAATGAAGTGCTACAAACTCCTGTCAGCATCAAATGTGTACCAAAATTAAGACTGTAGATTAATTTGCGATAAAAGAAGCCAGCTCGGCGTTGGGTTTTGAAATTATTTTATCTCATGAAAACGTCTTCGAGCTATAACTAATGCACATTTTATTTATTATTGTCTCCATGACATACATAATTCTGCATACCCAACTGGTTTATGCTTTGCTGCCATCCGCTGTCTACGTTTGGCCTTTGTTCTGAGAAATTATTCAAAAACGTAGTATGTGGGTTTGAATTTTAATAGTTTATGTTTATCCACTTAACAAAATCAGTTCAACTGATCGCAAAGCTCGTCCGGAAATAACGGATGGCGTTGTTCTTTTAGGTGGTGGCAGAACGGGTCAAGTTAGTGATTAAAGCCAAAGCAACTAAACTATCTCATGGAGAACCGAACGTCATCGAAATAGCAGTTCATGAGTACCTTCAACAACGATGTAAATTATTTTTTTGAATAATGTCAACTTCAGTTTATAAAAAACCTATCGACTTGGTTTTCCGTTCACTGTACAGTTCTCGGCGATGAAATTAGTTAAATTTGCCCTTTAATGTTTTTATTTTTAAGTTGGTTTAGGGCAAAAATGTCGGATAACTTTGAAAGCTTACGCAGGAATTATGGAACTATTTATCATAAGCAGCCGAAAACACTCAAGAGACGTTGTCGGAAAAAAATAATGCTGTGTAACTTTGGTAACGACAAGGCTAAACGTCCGTCATGAACTGAACTGGAATATCCATGTAGCATTTGCCTTGAACTAAATTTTAGTTGGTTTGTTTGACAGTTATGCTACATGAAGCGAACTTTGTCTGTTCTCACTAAAGGGATAAAGACAGACCAGAAACAACTAAACACAAGTTGCTTGTCACAAGCGATTCTCATAGATCTAGTAGTGGGACAGATAAGATCGCTGTCACGTAATACAAAAGGTAGTCGGTGTGAGACCGTATTCAAACTCTCTTTGCCTGGAAAGTCTAAACAAAAACGAAATCAATCGTGGAGTGTCGGTCTGATGCTGTGTATCGACAGCTATTTCAAGTAACCCTTTGATCCCTTGCAAGAGTAGCAGGTAAAAATTGGCAATCCAAGGAGGACAGTGTCTATCGTCAATAGTGGGGTAAGGATAAATCATGACTTAAAAAAGTAAACACGACGTAAAGTCGCTAACTATGAGCGTTATATTTGTACAAGAAATCACGGGGTAAATAATTTCTAGATATGCCTGGCCAAACATCGCTCGGAGTTTAATCAAATTATGAACACACTCACCATCATAATCTGTGTTTATGATTGTAAAAGAAGGTGTCAAATGATCGATGGTTCCCTGACGCATAAACCATTACCATACATCCGGTAAATTATTCCACGTTTAGAAAAAGATATGAACATAAATGCTATGCAACGTTTAGGTTAATGTATTTAGAATAAAGCAATTTCCATCGTTTATAGTCTACAGCGTGAGAAAATATCCTATCAATTAGGAAGCTGGTTTGGACGGTTACTGAAATTCCTTTCAACTATTTCTAGCTCAGTCTATACACAAGTATTGGCCCTTTTCAAAAACTTCTTTTTATGTTGTGTAATCAAAACAAAAGGGGCAGTTGTCTTGTTCGAGGATTTTTAATTTATTCACGAAACCATCTTGTCTCTGAAAGAAAGCAGTCTGGTCATGGATCGTTGGATTTGGAGTTGAACTGACTAATGTACTACAATAAATGTTACTGTCATAACAATACGTAATGACATCTGATTAAATGCGTTTTTTGCTTATCAGTACCCCAGTTTACCGTTATGGTTTGCATAACCTGATAATAATCTTTTAATCTTGGGTCAAGGTATACAGTGTCCTTTGGTTCAGAGTCACTTTTGGCGCAGTAAACTTTGATATGCTTATTTCAGTGATGGTCAGTTAAAAGCAATCAACTATATACACATAAAACTTGTGTATTTCCTCGATAAGTTTTCAGTAAGCTTGATCAATGTTTTCATTGTGTCGCAATAGATTACAATGCTTCGATTCAAGCAGATTACAATTTGTTAAGTATGTTTTGCATAGAGGTGCATTTTATTTCACGAAAGACGAAATAAAACTACTTATTTATCGATTTTTGTAAATACATTGAAAATCGCACAAAATCACTGAGTGCAGAATAAAACTTTTATCAACTTACTATATATGCGAAAGTTAATAACAATGTTGTTCTCTTGAGTTACATACCACTACACTATTTATAAACAAGCTGAGGTTTCTCATGAGATACCAGTAAACAGGAACGTTACAACTGAACAGAATAGAAACCCGTCAGTGCGTTAGGGTTCAATACGACGTTGGCTGTGTCGACTCTTTCTCAAAACTGTAACAATATATATGTTAACTTTCTGGCATTTTTAGCGGTTTATACTTTGAATTCAAACAGATTATAAAGCAAACAGCTCTGAAGTATGACTGGTTACTTGAACTTATTTGAAAAGTGTGTTAGTAGGGCAATGCACACGTAACTCGTTTCCTGACTTACTATCGTTATTTGTTTATGCCGCAAGAATTTTATTATGCACAAAGTTTGCAGATGATGATAAACGATATCTCCGGCTTATATTATATAATTCGCCATCAAGTACATACTTTCAACATGGTGCATAGTGCATGAATATTTTTGGGTGATGGTGTAAACTTTTGATGTTTAGTTTTTTGTCAAAGAAGCAGGTAGAGTTGCAGTAATAAACTAAACGGTACGGATGTTGACTGACGTTGTTACTGTTTGGTAAATATTGTAGGGGTTCTATTGCATAAGCAAACACTTCGTGAAGATAATAACCAGTGGAAGTATTTACAAGGATCAAAATTCGGTTTTCTTGAATCGTTTCAATGAAAAGCATACTCATGGAATCCTAACAGAAGCTCCGGTAGTGAACAGTACGGAGTCGTAAAATTTGCCCAGTTTGTTCATTCACTGACCGCTTGCATGAACAATGTTCAGAAGCATTTACAAGTAACTTCTGCACTTCCTCCTGGCTAACTAAACTGTTACCTACAAGCGACGAATGGACTCAAGCTAAAGCACGCTTATCCAGCCTATATTATCGACTCGAGGAAGAATTGTTTTGCTGCATGAAACGGAAGGACGGCAAATTGTTTGCTATTGGTTTAATATGAGTCTGTTGGATGGCGTTTGTTCCTCTGAACCCAGTTGGAAAGTTCTCAACATATCAAAAACCATGTGATAACAATTGTGACGTGCAGGCGATGTACCCCATCGACAGTTTATGCCCTCCTGTAAAGTGCACCGTAGTTTCAACAACAATGCGTTGTATTTCCTGAAGAATAAGTGTTTGTAACTCAGTTTAGCAGGAGCCCTTCCATTTAGTCGTGTTCAGCCACAGACTCATGTCATTGACTGTGGGATAAAACGACAACAGTAAAAAGGTGAAGGACCGTAGCCATGCTGTTATACCGCAAGCAGTATCAAAGAGTGTGCATCGGCAATTTTTCTGCCCTTTTTGTTGCCAATAATTTTGGAAATGGTAGCTGAACAGACAAGTTGAGGGAATGTTGTTGTCGAACGAAATAGCTTGAACATGGATTCGTATACGTATATATTCCTACAACAGTGTGCTAAGTTAAAAATCATGAACTTACCATCAGCTTTAAACGAAAATGTAGAAAGATTGCAAGTGAAACGCTTAGAGCTTAGTAAAAACGTTCATTATCGTGAATTTACTAACATACACCACCTACAACTTTATAGAACAACAATTCCGCTATGCTCAACCTCAGTTCATTATGAAGTGCAGTTACTGATTGGAAGTATTGTAATTCTTTCTTTATCGGCATACACCCCTATTCATTTTATTTACTGGTATCACGTCTTTCGTGCAAATGCATCGTTTCCTTGCTCTATTATGATTGCGGACCAAAAGCAATGATGTTTGCACCGTCCCTAGAAGACCAAAAATTTAACCAGCACGAGTGAAAATAATGCTGTTTCAGATTGAATCAAGATGTGATCGGGGATTCGTTCAAATATTCCACTAGGATACGATAGCCATACAGTGGGCAACAATAAGCTGATTTAAATACTAGAAATGTGAAATGAAAATAGAATTAAACTCGTTATTTTTATAAACTACTTCTGTACAACGTAGTCAGACATGTATTTCGAAAGAAAAGTTCAGAGGAATTTATTGTTCAGTTGTGTTCACTAAGTTAAAGCTGACAAGAAAAGCAGTGCAGTATTTCAGGCGCTTTTAACTCACAACTCGAGATGTAAGCTGTTTCGGAAAATATAATATCGGCGTAATGCATTCATCTGTATTATCAAGCATAGCATTCACAGATATGATGAAAACTACAGGGTGCACAGTTAACTTTGAGTCAATATGAATCTAACCAAAGAACTGTACTTTATAAGGCTGTCGTCAAATTTTTTATGGCTTAATTCTACATTACCGATTATTTACTAGAAGGCAAAATCAGAGAATCATTCAAAGTGATTTGTTCCCCTCTCACTGATCAGTTAAGTGCAATGATTTTCTTGATGTAGACAACGCCACAATTTTTTTCAAACTTAGAAAACCACAGAATTACTGGATACATTCAAACGATGGTATCGGATCCGCGACTAGAAAGCAGCTAGCTTGCTACAAGCCGTGGAATTCGACAGTACAGTATACTTACACAAAATGCACGTGCACCTGCCTTTATAAACATATAGAGAACTTCGATTATTGTAGCAATCACCTTCTCTAAAATCAACATAGTCCCGACCAAATACCAACGAATTTACGATCGAGTTAATCAGCAAGTTTTGCCAAGGTCCTTACATAGCACTGCCCTATTTTTCGAAACAGTTCAACAACCCAGATCACAGAAAGTACTCAATACATCTGGCGTATCTTATTCGGATTCATAGAAATAGTAATCTCGTGTACTTCACTGCATCGTACCACTTCTGCTTGACTACGATGTACTGCATCAGTTCTCTTGAGTTTGTTGAACTCCAGGAACGATTATATACAGATTAAAACACACTATTTATGGCACATGGTTCTATGGATATGCTATCTTGCAAAGTGGATGCACTTTTTGATTTCGGTAGTTACCCGCCGTAGACTAAACACACAACACTATTATTCCCGAGTACAGTTTCAACAAACTCCGATCGAACACCGTCACTATTCACTCCGAAAACATTTGCTGAAATTGGCTACCAACAGGAATTCGTTCTAATAGAGTTCGTTTTGTATGTAGGATCTAGAGATGTCGAATTGTCAAACTTTCTACTTTTTTAAGTGTACGTGATATTCATCTCGCCCTATCTTCACATTTCAAAGCATCATCGCTTTTCCATTAGTTATGTTCCACAACTCGATTCAGAGAGTTGATATGCTACCTGAGTCAAGTTTCGTCAAGTTTCTCGCATAATACGAGCGGCTAATTATTTCTCAGATCCATTTACAAATGCTGGCGCTGAATCCATGATAAAGCTATATAACACAGTTCACTGCTCAAAATGACAAGACAAAATAATGCCGGTTATGAAGCAAAATGCAAAATTTTAATGACAAGATATTTTATTGAAACCTTAAATTGATCTACATTATAAGCGATAAACAGTATACAAATGCCTGATCTGTATTTGAGCTATCACACGCAGCATATCTGGTTTCCGCGCTACTCAACATTCTACCGATGTCAAAACAGCTCGGTGAAAACCGCCGATTGAAATGGCAAAACTTAAGGCGTTTCGCAGCTTGAGCCTTTCAGTATTTCGTCAATAAGTGCCCAAATATTTATACAGAGAGGATAACTGATGTAGGTAAATCAATGAAAGCGCGGTAGATCAAATGCCTCGGTTACTCAGATATGGCCGTGTAAGTGACATCCCCATTTTTCAAACCATAATGAAGTCCGTTCCAGATAGAGAACTGGTATTCATTCACTTTATCACTCCCTGTAAAATGCATGTGTATTAACACCGAAATATCTACACTAGATCATTCAAGCAGAGTATTCTTCATTTGGGTAAATTTGGATGTTAACATCACAGTAAGAGTCGTTGTCGCTACTGCCAACAAGTGTCTGCTGGTACAACACACTAGGGATATCTAGCAATGAAAAATTGCTATCATTCAGTTCATTGGTTTCTTTGCAATATACGTTGAATTGGACATGTGACAGACATGACCTGTAAAGCAGTGTAGGTTTTGTTGTAACAGTTACATGAAAAAACTTCCGTTGCAAATGAGGACTGCGCAAATAAAGTTAATGTGAGCATGTAACCTGGCGAAACAGATGAGTCTAGTGTCCGTTTTCATATTGTTGACATAAGAGATTACTCTTTGAAACCATCGCGTTTGTTGATAAGTTCTGAAGAATGTAACGGGTGAATGAAACAAGTTGGTTTTTATTCCGCTGGCAGCTTATTTCAGAAAATAATCGTAGAACCGTGTGAGGCTCGTGTCTATGGCGTCAAAGGATAACATACAAGATTTTGCGACAGACAGCTTTCAAAATTATGGTCTTTTCTCGAACTATTTCATGCACTAAGGTAGTCAACACGCAAGTGCCTGTGAGTAGCTTGGGTGCGTGGATAAATTTCACTGACAGTAAACAGGATATGAATTGAAGTCACGCAGATGAAATTAAATCCTGCAATCCTCAGCATCCTCAGGTATCCAGCTGTCTTACGACAACATATGTAATGTTGACAAGACGAACAGCAGTCTCAATCAATTCGTCACGCAGGCGATTTTGTGATGGATTAACTGCTAGTCTCATAACGAAATTCGAAATGTTTGATTAGCCAACCACAACAAATATCGCTGACCATTTCCACCAGTCTGTCCCAACATGGAGCACCCGTCAATGTGATGTTGGGTAGTCACAGCCATGGATTTCCATTCTTCAATCGAAGGGACCATCTGAAGCTGATTTTTAAGAACACAACAACACTCGTTCCATTGTGTTCACTTTTGGTACATTACAGTGCTAACCATTTTGGGCCTACAAGAACTTCATATTGACGACTTCCCCATATGTGTACTACATTTTCGAAATGTTCTCTCTTTCTTTTGGGTCACCCTTATTTTAGCTCGCCAGTATTGTACACTTGTTTACTCTTGTGCATTTTTGTTTGTCTCTCTTCACTCGTGGCGTGGTCATTCTGCCGGCTTTGTAGATGGGTGCATTATGTATATTTCCTTGTACATTCGTTCCATTAGTTCTAGTTATGGCTAGTTATTTCCTCATAATTTCACTCGGTTGTTCACTTTGCGTCTGAAAGATTGATTGTGTTATTATGTACCTACCTATTGTTAATAAAAAACGAACATCCGTACTGTTTATTTTTTAGATAACTTTTGTTTGGATAAACTCCACAAAACAACTACATACCACTTCCATACACAAAATGTGCCCCAATACTTGGTTTGTTCATTAAAAGGAATGCTGTGCATCCTTTACGTCCATATATGCACCCAATACATATTTAGGCTAGTCAGTAGGAGTTTCAATCCGATGATAGGAAACTTGAATAATAGTAGATGGAACGGTTTTCTGGAAGTTGAATAAATTTGACTGTTCGTCTACCCTAAAAACATTAATCATAAACAATCCTACTGATAGTCGCTTAGTCGCCCTTAGCTAATGTGAAAATCTGCATATATTTATCAACAGTGATGAAAGACTTCAACTGAAAATTGAGTATAATGTTCGTTCGCGCAAACGACCACGTTATGTAGTGCTTCTTATGTAGTGGGGTGGTTCCACCCCATTTGTTGACCACGCTTCCTGTACAGCCGCTTGCTGTCGAAAATGCTGCACAGCACCCATCATGTCAGAACTTCTAGACGAACTACTAATTATGAAGATCATACCAAATACCCCGGAGTGTAAACAAAATCTACTGTTCCATCCTCTTTATTCAGTAAAATTCATAATATAGATGAGACTGATCGAGAATTTTATATCAAGAAACCTGGGATGGCTGATCAATCTCAGCAAATCTTCGTTGACAGTGACGTTGACTGTTTTAGCGATTACCAGGAGCATGACAAAAACCAATTAGGGTTCTTACCAGCTATACTGGGACTAGCCAACATTCAGGTTGAACGTTATAGTCGCATTATGGAGCCAAGTCCAAAATGTGACTTCATCAGATAACTGTCATCGGAAGAGACGGTAGTAAATTTTCCGGAGCTAATCTGTTAATGTCTACTTCCGCTTCACTGATCATTTCACACGACCAGGAATTACGTGAAAGTCATCTCATTGGTTTTAGTCGCTTTATTGCGCCCAGTGAAAATTTTTTGATGTTAAATCTTGCTGTTCCTGCGATATCAGTTACAGTCCCCCTGGTTGTATTTTCAGTGAATTGTTTTATTCACATTTCAGAGAGAAAAGCTCATCCGATCATCATTGACTTCGGTAGGTGCATGTACAATAATTAGCTCTCTGTAGTCGGCAACTTACTTGAATCGCGTGAGTTATGTTGTTCCGTGGAGTTCCAGGCTTTTGCTAGAAGCAACTAGTAGCTCAATAGTCTACGCTTAGACTCCATGAAAATATGGATCTGCACTGCATTGATGAAACTCAAGGTAGGTTTGACGAGTCGTGTGGATAGCTTCCTGTGTACTTTCCATTATAACAACCCTATACTTCCTACAATCTTGGGAAGAGTTTAGTGTATGGTTTGATTGAATGCAACCGATAACTGGTTTGCACCGATGCTCTCTTGCATTTTGTCATTCAGTAAAACGAAAGGTGAAGTCTTATAACCTGAGTTGGAAGTCATTACCATCTTAGACTTTTCTCGTATTCTGATGGAGGATTCCAGCATATCACAAATTAATTTTCTACCTATCACATTAGCGAACCTCAACCATTCTTTCTGCACAGGTGCTCCATACAATAGGGCGGTTGACATTCAAGGAGCACATTTCTGGTTTTACTCGGTAGCACACAGGTCAAAACCTGTAGCTGCTGAACTTTAGATTCGTATGAAATCAACCATATCACTCTTTGTTGCAAGACTTCTATGCATTGTTCCACCAATCGTTTTAGCTAGCTTTCTACGCAGTACGAGTATTTTCTACCCAACGGCTTGTAGCCGCACAAGCATTTGCAAAATATATTTCGAAAAACCAATTAACTGTGTTAAAAACACAGACTTTAGAAGTCTTCATTTGTATTTGCCATTATTGAATCTATGTCATCAACAGCAATTGAATGATATGTCTCCAGATCGACTGGTCCGTTGAACTCTTAAACTTATTCTGAAAATGAAACACGTTTGGGTGAACTACGGGTTACCTGGATTTGAAGGTGACCAGAAGGTCTAAGGTGCCATAGTGAATCAGTGTAAATTGCTATTTCCTGATGACCGTCTTCACTATCGCCAAAGTCTTGCCAAAACTATTTCAATTTGCAAAGTGAAGATGAGGTGCCCAAAATGTCAGACCAATCACGTTCAACTAGCTCTCATTTCCAAGCCACCGATATGTTTTCCCAGCACTGCAGCTGCGGTGTTACGCAGCTGCTTTAAACTCTTTATGTTTGCTTCGTCACTAAGGTCGACGACACCAGCATGGCATGTATTTTCTCAACGGCGTTGTTGGCTAGGCCAGAGTTTCCTGTAAAAAACTCTCCTGATCATAACGGTCCACGTTCTGAGACATTGCAGTAAGCGGTTAAACGGTTTATTGACCCCAACATTCTACTTTGTGTACAATCTTTCTTCCAAGGAATTGTATCCAACAGCCAGAAGCTTGCGGACATCACAATCTCTGTCCAGGGTTGTGGGTGAAATTTTCCCAGCAATCCCCAACTAATTGCATTACTATCAAGCATCTGAAAAATTGTCGGGATTGTTTTATGCCACTTGCCCTATAGAGACCTAGCCTATCGAGCCTTCCCCAATGTGCGGCACGGTTTTCCCAAGGGTTGGCCATACATTACAAGTCTCCAAATAGCCACTGATTAATGAGTTGAAACAGGTGATCGAAACAGTAACACTGACATCACATGCCTCGACTTAGCCAGAGCATAAGATCGCGTGTATCGTGCAGTTTTACTAGGAGAGCTTTGTGGATATGAAACAAAAAACAACCTACTTAAACGCGTGGAGTCATCTCGCTGCTTGACTGTAGAGAATACGCGTGAAAAATGCACTTCCCAGCAGCATATCTAGCGTCAGAGTGGTATTTTACTGTTTAATTTTGGGCAGCTTGTACCCTTGATGTTTATTGCAACTGTTTCTCTTTCAAATACCTCCTCGTTAACATTTGCCGACGCACTCAAAATTTGTGTTTATGTTTTTCTTATCCTGCCGATTTACTTCCATATTCTGCTGGTTTAATTTCTAGCAAAACAGCTGAACTTCCCTGCTACCAGTGGAAATTTATGCACTTTTCAAGCTTACTGATCGTCACGTATTACTCCGACGACTTTCAGTATCAAGCATTTCTTGCCGATATGGGCCAGGTACCCATTGTTTCCCGTGACATTTCAAGCTGTGTGAGCATCAAAGCCAACGTGTAGTGGATAAGCATTACTCTAAATATAAACAAAAGTGTTTGTGGTCACTTCAGTCTTTCCTTTTTCCAACCTCATCACAACAAATTTGTCAGACCACTTCTTCAAAATGAAGTGGCCGTCTAGTAAACTATTCCGTAAAACGAATAATTGATCCTAAAATCTGTAGGACATCACTTCACTGAAACACTCAGTGTCCTGAAGACCAGACCTTAGGGAGAATGACAAATATTATAAAACACACTATCCAAAGCATGTTTAATCTGAATGTGACTTAGTGATTATTCTCTACGTCTCGCAGTCAGCTGATCCTTCGAATCAACTGATGTTGAACAGATGAAAGAGCAAAACATTGAGAACCTAGCTGCTAACACAAGAGGTCCAGCATATGCATATGCCTAGCTTCTTCTCAGTGGATGTTGAAAGACTTGAATCACTAACTCTGATTAGGTTATTTCAGCTTAGTGTTTAAAGGTTTTCAATATTCATCTCACTTCAGACATTAAACTGTTCTTCCCTTTTTCAGTGTGCCTTCAAAAGATCTGGCAGGTTAAAGCACTGGATTTCCGTAAACTGGTGCCTTTTAATTCCGTTATCGATGTATCGATTCACTGAACGTGAACGTATATCACAAACATACGACGGCATGTTTGTACCAATGTGAATATCCGCACCTTATATTTGAAAAAAATGTGTACACACAAAATTAACGCAACTTGTGTAAGATACCGATAAATTTATGCTTTCAAATGGCTTCGATATGCTCTACTGCTCTTAGAATCCTTTATTCTGTAGTTCCATTTTCAGTGAGCCTAATGCATTGTAAATCTAGTGAGCTAATCATCGCGTTTGTGACCAAACCAACTAGTGAAATACTATGTATATATCTATCCGGAGTTTAGTTTGTTCCCCTTACTAACCCCACAAGAAGTAGTGACCACAGGATATCTTTTTAAAAAACGACAAATATAAAGGTTTGCTTTCATATAATTGTTACGGCGTGGCTTATATTCTCGCCCTGCCATTACTAGTCTAATACATTCCATGTACGCCCTGTATGGTTCTGATCTGGTACGTCTGTTCTGTAAATGAGGGCGGTTATCCTGACGATACTTCTTGGGACAAACGATTTCCAATCGATGTTGAGCCACACTGTCAGTCAGTCGATCACTTGTGGTAAAAACATTCGTGCAATATTAAACAATCTATCAAGCCGGATTATAAGTTAAAGGCCTGTTGTCGAGCGACTAGCTAGGTCGCATATTATTTCGAAGACCACATGCATGCGATGTCTAATTTGCATGTTAACTCGTTATTCCCTAGATACCAACAAACTACTAGCTGAACTAGCTATGCGGCATAACTAGTCTGTTGTTTGAGGCCAACACATGATTTATGTCACATCGAACAGCATACAAAAAGGATTCATACCACTTTCACGTAACTCTCAAAGGCAAGAAAAACATACCGACATCATATGAACTCACTTGGTGCAACCATTGTGTTATCTGTCGATGGTGAACAGCATTAAGCGCGGTAAGTAGAAATCAGTCTTCTTAACAGTTAACAGTAATTTCATTGGTGAGACTATGTAGCTGAGAAGTCAGGTATCTTGGATCCGTCTGTCAAAATAAGCGTCAAATCAGACGTTTTATTCCGATTACTTTGCCGACAACAATTGTAACGGGTTATGATAGATACGCCCGCACTACTCAAAAAAAGTACATCTTTCTTACAGGCTGCACACGTCACAGTTCAAAAGTATCGGTCGGTTGCATACTGTTCTTTATCCAAACAGATAATGCTGGAGTCAGCAACTGTGTTATCATCTCAATGAAACCTATTGCCACGGGATACATAAGGCGCCATATGCCATGCTCATTTCGGTGAACCATGCTGTGGGCGTTGAAGTCATGTGGTGCTATCATACACAGCTGATGACAACGTATACAGCTTACAGCAGACCAAACTTGGTGACCATTGCTTGCGTCGTCTGTAGTATTCAGCGTCTACTGTTCAAACACACGCTCCGCTTGCCTGGTACAATCCCCAACATGCAATCTGTGGTTAGTCAAAATAGTCATGCAGTATTTCACTCATAAAGTTAATTGAGAGCCGACTAAACGTTTTGTATCGCCCAGTCAGATAATGAAATTCACTTTTATTCAAAAATTACTTAACCACATAGCTACGGTTGAAGAATTAATGAGACAGGCTAGTGTACTACTATCAGGTCAAATCAATCATCGTTAAAACGAGGAGACTGACGAGCGGCCTGTGAAATATTCTGTACAATTATTGCACAATCTCATTTGCACCCATCAAAAGAAGTCAATTTCAGTTCACTGTGTTCACTTAATCGTAAGGATAGCTTTTTCAGTCACATATATTTAGTTACTTTTCAAACAAAGGACAATCGAATTGATTTTCCCAACGTGGTTTTTCTCGACTTGCACGAGAACTGATATAAGAGCTTTCTTGTGTCAGATGGGAAATTATTAACAAGATTAAAAACAGAAACCAGGCTGCTTTATGCAGCTTTGCTGCTAAACAAATCTTTGCGATCAGAGCAACGGAATTATTTGGCTGGTTAGTAGACGCTGAATTTTACGGGAAACACAAACGCAAATTCATATACGTTTTTCTAGCCACTGGCGATAGTTAAGAAAATCTACTATGGGAGTACCACCTTTATTTACTAACACGATAAACACATATTGTTTAGCAATTTTACAGTGGTTACATGCTTCTGCTTAGGTTCACTTAGCTTTATCGTAAAACTGTACTGTCATTCACCCTGCAAACTAGTTTTCAGGAAATCGCCATGCGACAAACAACAATCTGCAGGTAGGTTTGTGTTCCGAATACAAATGCGTACTCAGGGAGTCTCGTCCGATATACGGGGTACAACACTTGTTCATTTGTCAAGTTTTCACACTATGTACGCAAAAACACGCTGTAGTATAACAATGTAACAAGACAAGAAAAACTAGAAGATCCACAGTGAGACGTGGAACATTTTCTGTTATCACAAATCGTTGACATGATAGTCCAACAAATATTTTAGCTCACAAAGAAATGAAAATGTAGTACAGAGGGTTTCTGGAGCTCAGGTTGAAATCTCAAACGGGAGATTGTTAGATTGCACTACGACTTACACCACAACAATTTCCGTAGAAAAACCGAACAAGTGAAGGTTTCTATGAAAAACCATTAAAACTACAAATCATGGATGTCGTTTAATTAGCAGAGAGCAAGGCGCCTTTTCAATATAATTTTTTCTAGGTAATTTTTTGTTACCACGTTAGGAAGAGCCAACTACTATGATGATGATTCTGGTCATCACGTAGTCGTCGAGAAGATGTAAACCTGGCCTAATAAGTGATACAGGAATCAGGGTTATAAGCACCACAATATTAATGTTCATGAACGAGACCACATTTTACAAATACTTATTGAAGCTGATTTATTTATTCGATAAGTTCCATCAATATCAATACATTCAAAACATTGAATGCGTGAGGCAGAAACGTCCAGTAGTAACTGTGACCTATCTCCAGAAGCGCAGCATTTGAATGGCGTTCTGCGAGTCATATTTATTTGATGTTGACTTTTTTCAGGCGCTGTTAAATTGTTATATTTTGGTCAACAAAACAAGTCAACATTCCATCATGACGCATGCGCTAGTTTTAATGTGGACAATAGAGCTGTCACAATCCTTCTGAGACGCCAAGAGTATTTTTCTATCAAAAAGTGAATTATGGCCAATACATACTTCCTTTCAACCAGTAATGTATCATAATTGATACTCGAAGTGAACCTACTATGACGTCAAAGAACACCAACTTCTTTTCCACAAAACGTTGAATTATTTCGTCAAAGTAGGTATTTTTAGGAGAACCAACTTTGTTACTTTTACGTAATACAGCAGTGTCAACAATGTTTGACATTTACTCCGAATTTATAATATGAGATTTTAATAATGAGCACAAAATATTGACGTGTATGTGCCCTTTTTGGTATAACACGATCCGCAATCTGCAGCTCTTATCATTTAGGCTAACAGCTATTGGAGATTTCCGAAAATTTCTAACAAGATTCACAGTAGGCTTGTAAATATATTGTCACATGTTCAACCTTTTTAACGCATCAAATAATCGTGTTATTCTCAATTAGACAGACATGTTTACGAATAATTATATGAAAATGTCACATGTAATTAACTCACTTGTTGAAGTAACACCTGAATAAGAACGAAAACACATGACAAGCAATAACTCCAGCACATAATGTTCAGGAATCAATTTCCACACAATACTTCATGGCAAATTCAAAATTGAATGGTAACCATATGAAATAGTACAGGATAACCGAAAGGTATTTCAATAATTTTTTGTTAGCTTTTGTAAATTTTTTAATGGTGGCTTTTCTGAGATTATGATTTCTTTGATAAAACATTTGACGAACTAATGCTACTGGAATTCACCGCTGCACATGAACATGTTCACAGCCATTCTGGTCCAATACAGACATCGAAAGCTTTTAGAAAACTAGCTAATTTGGCCAGACAATGAAAGTTAAACACAGCTTAATTGATCGTGCAATGTTTATCTTTAGTAGAAAAAATAGATGCAAATGCACTGGGCCGCGTCAGTATAAATTGAATAGTTTTTAATGGCACGAGTTCATTGAGCTATTACTAACTGCTCGATGAAAACTTGCACCGATGGCCTACGAAATTTTGATGGTCGCTTCATTTTTTCTTCAGTTTTTGTATCATATATTCTGTCAGTTCAATAAAATGTCGGTACTCATTAATTCGGTTTCAGCTCAATGCGTGCTTGTAGTATTTCGTTGTTATGTGTGATGACAGTAAAAAATATTGAAAGTTTGTTTCAGCTCGTGAATTTTCTGTTCGTCCACTAAGTGCACCAAATCACAATATTGCTACATGTGAATGCTTGCAGTGTTACGGGAATTTTTAACGAATAACAAACATTTTTGACGAAACTAAGTGGAAATAACTCGCTCAGATCGTACTACCTACCAGAGGAAGTTTGCGACTTGTCACTGCCATCAGTACAAAATATTTCTATATTTCATACCTGATGATTTGCTGTTGAAATAAATATCGCAGTACTGTGATACAACGATGATGATTGTGGTCTTTGTTGCATAATCTCATATTGATATATGCAGTGGTGTTATTCCGTAGTGTGACATTGTTTAAATACTCAACTGAACAAAAGTAAATACTGAATTCCACTGTATGCTGAATTTGTGATATTGGACTACAGTGTCGCTCTCAATTAGACCACATTCGTGAGCTAATTGTACTACCTGCCAAAAATCTAGATAAGGTGTAAACTGACAAATGACGGGAACGTGTGAACAAAAACAGTCAAACGTTGATTCGGACTTTCAGTGGTGAAAGTCTTATGGAACGTGAATAATTTCAGTTTCTGCGAGACTGTTGTAAATACACCCATTCACCCACTCATATGTGAAACTTGAAAGTTCGAAAGATTTCGAACAAACAAATTCTCACGTTTGTACGTTCAGGCCACATGTGCTTCCTAGTGTTGGCCAGAACTTTGAGCGGTAATTAAATTGTTCATCTACATTTATGATTACTTGTATTTTGATATATATTTGTAAGATACTTGTAAGATAAGACACATGAAGAAATGGCGGGGCAAATTTTGTACGTATGCATCGTTGTGTACTTAACTGGTTTTATAAAGTTTCGTTTATATTGATTATGTGGAAGTTCTTGATAATCCTCATGTTTTAACTGCTAACTAACGGAATAATTCGGCTGTTCCATATTACAACATATCAGAATACTGTCATAGTTTATCCTGGTTACAGTGAAACCTCCACCCGGCTTTATACATTTCTCACTTACTTGCTGCCAGTGACGATATTGAGACATCAGAAATTTACAGTCATCTGCTTTATGAATTATATGAGCTAATTTACAGACTTACATGAAGCCATTGTTGATGCCATTATTATCTGATAAAATGTACTGGATGGCAGCGTTCAACCGCCCCACATATTCCTGTCCATTGAGCAAAGGTTCTTTCGCACCACCCACCAGTCATTCTACTTAACCTTCATGCTAAGTTAAAAACCGTGCCACGACGGCATAATTTCTTTTTCTCGAAATCCACGTCTAATCAGTTACAGTTACCGGCTAGACAATTAGCATGCAAGACAGTAGTGTACATATTGCCTGAAACAGCACGTTATTCATAGTCTTTTGAGTGTAGTGTTTGGCTGACCAATTCAATGACAACGATTTCTTTACACCACTCTTTTGAAAATTACAACCAGTTTTTTGGTGGTTTCTCTTGGTTGGGTTTTTGTTTAGAGTAGGTTTCATGTTGTTCAAATATTTTCGACCCCTGACCCTTCTGAAACAATTCAGAACTTTTTGTCCAGTAGGCCGGAACCTTTGTGGGGTGATGTGCTTCGTTAAATGTCGCGTTTTGCAACGATGTGCCTCATTATAAATCTTGACAGTTAGTTCACAAACAAATGAAGTGAGTTCTACGTTCCGATTAATAATTTATCACGACCGCACAAAGATGGGTTAACTAGAACTACCTGGACGTCGGGACGTACCAAGCCTACGGAACCTAAAGTGTTGTCTAGACCTGTGCACATATCCCTGACACTTTTCAGTTTCTCATCTGCTGCATTAAGATTTCAGCACCGTTTAAACACGCATGTAGCCTACAAGTATTGAGCGCCAAACTTATCAGATGTTTCTCTTTTTACACCACTTATCCTCCCAACAGAGTTTGACCAATCCTCTTTGGAATTGCTGCGCCCTACTTTTGTGCTGTTCGTAATCTTCGATTAACTTGATCCACTAAAGAGAATCCTCTACTGTGCACAAAACCTTGGATTACATTAACATATCCAATATCTCAGTATGTGAAAAATTGCATGTTTTTAGTCGCGTGACCGCTTGACATAACATATACTTCTTTGCCGAGGAGAACTTGTCTACAAGGTGATTTATTTCGTAATGTAGTCGTTTACATTTGAGTTGAAACCTTGAATAAAAATTATAATCGTTTCCAGATTCCCATAGAATTCATAGGGAGCCAGTTATGCGAACAGTTGTTTTCGGTCATTCTCATCGGGCTTTTACAATTACATAGGATACATGCGTTTTATATATGAAAAACTAGAGCAAGTCAAGTAGGTTATTAGAATCGTATACATGGGATAGATCACAGTCTACTGGGTATCCGCAACGATTCCCAGACAGGAACATGCAACCAAAGGTGACGCGTGAAATTGTTCAGACGATAGATAAAAAGCCTGTCTTCATCACCCTATCATACAAGGAGGAAGCTACAAGCGAAATTATCACCCGCCGAGTTTCTAATGCAGTCGACATTGTCTATCCTGCAGCACGGGTCATCGTATCGTTTAATACCTGCCGGGTACTGATGCCACACCTCAAAGACAGCTTGCCTATGTTTTCTTCGTCTTTTTGTGTTTATTCTCTCGACTGTTGTTGTCAAGCAGGTTACGTTGGAAGAATCACAAAATGAACACCTCCCAAAAAGGCTTCGCAACGGTTTGATGAAGTCCATTTCCAGTGCAACCGGTTCTCATTTACTTGACACTGGTCATCGAATTGAGCCGGATGAAGCCTTCCGAGTCATCTACAACGTCCGTCTAACTCACTCCATAGCTGTCAGATTGCGGCTGTTGTCAACGGCCGAGGCAATTGCCACCAGACTCTACAACCCCTGTCTGTGTGCCCAAAAACAGTTCGTGCCAACCGTACATCTCCATTGACCAACTATTCCACACCCACTTGAAACCCAAGCAAGCGTGAACCATTTAACACCCCTGAATGCATGTCTCATGGCGGGCACGGGTGATTATGCCATAAATTCATCAACATTCACAGCCCCTTTCAGTAAACCGTGATCTGCCCCATGTCTATGATTCTAATAACCTATTTGACTTGCTCTAATTTTTCATATATAAAACGCATGTACGCTGTGTAATTGTAAAGGCCCAATGAGAATGACCGAAAACAGCTGTTAGCATAAGTGACTTCTTAAAAATTATCATCTTCGAATTTTAAATCCTCAATAACATCTCAATCTTTTCACATATGACTAGAGACATGAACTATAAAAACTGAAAACTGTATATATATATATACATAGGTAAAAATTATAAACCATCTTTTCTTTTCGACAAAACATTCTTCGTGCTTTAGTGCATCCCTATACCGACCTTACGCGAATCTGTTGTGACAATTATGCTACTATCAGTCATATTTAACTTCTAAGTGAATCTAGTTTCCACATCAGATGTTGAGTTGTCGGAAAACTTTGATTGCCTACTTGCTGCCGGTTCAATGGTGAATTTTTCATCGAGTGTTACATCAAACTTATAATGTCATTGTATTCTGGCTATGTCTGTGGCCTACAAGCCGAAGTATGATTTAATTTAGACAATAAAGTTGTCGTCGGTTTATGTGGCATCCGTTACACCCCGTTCTCACCTAGCATGCGGTCGAGCAATACAGTTCACTACTACTCCAGATGTACTTCTAGAACGTTTTACAGCTAGCAGGTTCGTCTATCCTCTGAACTGTGGTTAGCGAACGCTTCACAGCATATACATCACATAGTACAATCTCCTTATTGTAAACAAACAACTTGACTGTTTGCCTTGAACTTTGTGAAACAGTCGCCTGAATCCATGCAGAACAATGCATAACTCTAGGATACCACGTTTGAAACAACCATGTCTCCCTTCGTAAAAGAAAGTCGGTTTCACTGCAGGGGATTGCTTGAATGACAGCAGTCAATATCATAACAGTTACTCAAGGGGAGTGAATGCACCAGATTACGTCAATTAATGAACTCTTTCTGATAGATCCGTGAACAACAGTCCCATTGCCTGTGATCTTGTCGAGCTTTCCACAGTAATTGGGTAACCCACCTTTCTATTGAGTGTTCTCAAGAACAGAACGTAAAATCCCGTAAAATCTTCTAATTTTGAAAGTGAATTTCCATCGAAACTTATAATGGGACAATTCTGACCTGCGTGACTAAATTTGCGTAGGCTATATTTGGCTTTATCTGTTATCCTTTTGCAACAACCGTAGTCTTGTTAAACGTTACTGAAGAGTTCTTTTCAAAATGTGGATCACTTTCTTGAGTATCTGGTGCAAATCGATGTGATTATTTTCGCTTTAAACTTTCTGTGCCTTCATTTATACTAGTTCACTAGTAGAAGCAGTTCAGATTTCGTAACAACCTAATTGTGTATCAAATAACTTATGGTTTCTGAATGTCTAAAACTTTCCGCTGCTATCATAGAATAGCAGTATCCGTTGGGCCACACATCGTGCTCTGTCATACCACCAAATTTCATTTTGAAACCGCGAACTGTTCGGAAGTTTATTGTGTTGTCTGAATACTCTAACGCAGTCTTGGTTCAACCGAAGAATTAATGGTCTCTATGTCAAGCGGACAGCAATTGAAACTTTACCTTCTTTCTCAGTTCACTTGAACCGTGACCTTTACGATTACAACTTACACATAAATTCCAGCTGCGGATAAGAATGAATCATCACTGGCTTCTTAAGTCACTTACTGTGTTCGCCTAACAAACTTGTTTCATCACTGTCTGCACTTTCAACACTTACAGCACACATCACTAAGATTCCATATTATCTTCGTACTCTTTCACGAATCATATCTTTATGGTGATTGGAAGACTGTACAATTAACTGGCCTAACTGACAGTCAGATAGTTTACAACCAGGAACTGGTTAGCAGTATTAGCTGACAGTTTGAGTGTCGACATTCTAGTACCGTAAGTAATTTTGAATATTTCATGAAAGGTTGGTGGCGTCCACTTCATGAACTAATCGAATGCGCGGTTTGTTCATAATTCTTATACTTATGTAACAACTTGGTTTAGGACATCATGTGTACCGACATGGCCCAGATTTGGGTGACACATTAAGCACTTAAGCTAAGTGCTCTTAAACAACAGCATGGTTGAACTCGGGAATCTTTTCCCTCTGCAAGGCTATCTCTAACGTCATACTCGTCCCACTCTCTGGAAGCTTTGCAGATCCATTAGCTAAGTCAATTCGGACCTGAATTCGACCACCTGGATGAAGTTGTTGAAGTACCCCACAATAGTTTTGGCAGTTCAGACTTTGAGAGGCGTAGCGGCCACAACGCTTTCATGCTCGATAATGACCAAACTCTTGTGACACAACGACGCAACTGGTGCAGAGACCTCTTATCCAATGGATCAGACTGAAGTTCATCAGTTTTAATTCGGCAACATATCGCTCATTCGTAGGTGGGCATAAATAAGTAAACATGCATGGTCGCCGATCAAGAGGTTTGTGTCGTTCAGACCTCCTTGCACGCTGCACACACTCGAATATTTTGTCGGTCAAATATTTTAGAGTACACCTAGGTATATACATTTTTATATTTGATTCTGCTCGCATTATCTCAAGTTGTTTTTCCACAATGCTCATATTCGTAATTTCATTGATGCGTCGATTTGACTCTAGAGAAGACTACTAACTTCATTAAAACGGATGCAAAATTATAAGAAACTTGGCAACTGCGTATTGGATAATGTAGTGAGTTATAACAGTCTTCCTTGAAAGTGTACTCAATCACGTACTTTTGGAAGATAGTGAGCAACACTTCGTAAAATGTTAGAAATTGGCCTGTCTGAGTAGTACAAAGGTGAAACATGGAGTGATATGTTACTTGAATGTAACCCAACTACGTTGGAAACAACTAATTTAAAAGTGAAATAATTCACACCAACATACACTGGTGAGTTCTTTTGTGTGTTGCATTGGTGTTACAAAAAAATCTAAGGGAAAATTGAAGTCTGAATTGCCTCAGCAAAATGGTTAACTCCATTTCCATTAGCCACAGTTGAATGGATTAACACCCGGTTATAACCTTTCCTTCCAGCTTTCGTGGAAATGTTATTTCATTGATGTCTTCAAATTGAGTTTGACCAAATAGCACAGTGTATCACAGCACATCAGTTTTGCCGAAAGATATTTGATAGTATTTTAAACGTTATATGAGTGCTGATTCAAAACAGTTACCCGAACGCTCTCCGTTCCACATTTTAACGTTAATACTTCCGTTTATTAATGAAAAATGGAACTCGAAACATTTGGTTCACTTCACAAATTTGAATAGAGCAATAAGGAGACGAACAGTGGTAGATGCTAGCATTTCGTATTGCCTCTTCAGTACCAAATAGCAATAGCCAGGAACATATATATGACAATATTAGAGTGAGGGATGAAGAAAATAACATAGCAAATTAGGTGTGGAACAACAACGCAAAATTATTAGGCCCATGGGAGTCTAAGGCTTACATATAATTACTGATGAGTAGTCGGGGATTTGGTTAATTTTCAAGTTGAACATCACCCACAATTGATCGCAGCTGTCGCATCCCCATAGACTTTCCAGTCGGCCCCTTTCGAACAGCAAAAGCACTAGACTCGAGTTTCGCTCTCATTAGAGCTCGTCAGTAGTGCATATCATCGCCACCGCCGGGACTTGAACCACAGACATGCTGTTTATGAGGCAACCGTGTTTACCACTGCGCCATTGACCTCACGTTAACCACGACCGAATTATCACATGTGAACGCTCAACCACTTTCGCTGTCCGTGGTTCGAGTCCCGGCGTTGGCGATGATATGCACTACTGACGAGCTCTAATGAGAGCGAAACTCGAGTCTAGTGCTTCTGCTGTTCGAAAGGGGCCGACTGGAAAGTCTATGGGGATGCGACAGCTGCGATCAGTTGTGGGTAATGTTCAAATTGAATATTACATATAATTGTTTTGGTACACACATTGCTGGCTTGAGACGACTGATCGCGACCGCCTCAGCTAAACACAGGAAACGCGTATTAGTGTGATCCCGGGACGAGGGAGTAGACTGCGCAGTCACATCCTGAACCCATTTCGGCATGTTCTTCATCCTAGAGTTCCAGCACCTATCGGTTCTGCCAATGTAACTTCCGCCGCAGTTACATACAAATTGATAAATACGGTGTGAGTTGGCACCAATAAGTTGCTCTTACTTTATTGAAGGTAACGATAGTTTACAAGGTCGTTCAACGACTATGATTTCAGCAGCATTGTATGCTCGCTTACTGGAGTCGACGAGGCGTTTTGTTGTTCGAAGTGAAGAAGTGTCACCCTTGAATGGTGTTTCAATGTAGACTTTCTTGTTCCCAACCTTCCCAACTGTAAAGGCAATATGAAATGCTAGCATCTACCTCTGTCCGTCTTCTTACTGCGTTATTAAAAAGTGATACATTTTAATGCAAGTTATCATTTTTGAAGATATGCGGTCATTAATTTTCAGGTTGCAACGTTTTTTGTTACTACATAACGGATACAGCAATTTGTGTTTGATAATGTTACATCACTTCAATTAGGTATTGAGTCGTCAACCTTAGTATACTAGAAAGATTACTTAAGCAGTTCTTTAGAGCATGAATTGTGGTGTCTGATTCACGGTTCTTCTCTACTTCAATCAATTCAATTAGTCAAAGTTAATAATCTGTGTTTGAGTTTATCAAAATAACTGAAATTTGCAACCATGAATCATTTTGGTTGTATTAAAAGGAACACTATTACACATAGCATATAACTGATGAAGTTCTCACTGGATTTAATAGTCATTATTCACATGACGCTGGGGGTTAAAATTAAATGCGGTAAAACGATACGTTCCAGAATGCAATTCATACATTCCTTTATCTCTCTCGAGAGTGAAGTTATGTGATAATGTATGGAGAAGATAGCGGGAGAATAAGGAATGTTCCATGCTGAAGTGTGAAATTTTTGCATGAAAAGAAGCTAATGTTACGAAAAAAGCGAATCGTTTATATTCTTGAAGTCTGAGATAAAGGTTTGGGGTTTTGCAAAAACATTTACGCGCACCAAACTCCTTCATACCAAACAAATGTTGACTTCGAAAATATAATCAAACTAAACAATTTGTGTACCGCCAATATTTCACAAAACAAAGGATGCCCCCCAGTTTTCCTACATAAGCGATGCACTGAGTATTAATCTGTTGTGGCTTATTAGTAGGAGTTTATAAGGTTGTCAGAAAGGTACAGTTTAGTATCTCACATCCACAGTTTAGCTTCATTCATTTAGATATGTTTTGTCAATATTGAATAAAATAATGTTTTGTATCTTGGTAAATAATGCAGCTATTAGTTCAACAGATAAATTCTGTGGAGATTTTTAATTTTCTCTACGTTCTGGAAGAATCTATCAAATTGTCAAGAGAGTTTCTCAGTAGATTCATTACAGTATATTTTCAGCATCTGTTGACAAACTACGTTAGATTTTTATCAGGTGTTATATGGAGTTAATCTGCTTTGCAAACCGGGATCTTCAGATAACTTACAAGCATAAAACAACACACTTCATGCCCAACGCGGCATGACAGCCTACATTGAGAATTGTAAGTTTTCTTTAGGATAAGAATTTATTTCCTTTTATTTCATGCAGTAAAGGTCAAGTAACTGAATTTTTTTCTTCACAACAAACGATACAAAATTGGAAGATCTAATGGAGTTGACCTTCATTCTGATGCTTTATTTTGGAGCTGAATCGCTGAAACCCTTATCGAAGGCAAAAGTTGCAAACATCTGTGGGTCCTGTTTAATTAGAAAGTATCTCAGCCTTGATTATCTAACTTTAACGAATTAGTTTCAACTGTATTGAAATGATAATCTGAACTCTGTGTATTAAGTGAGCATGATGGTAAGTGCACCTAACCGCACAAAAAATTCGGACAACTAGGTCTCACGGTGTATCGGCCAAACTGCTTGAAGTTTTCTCTGCAGGCCAAATAGGCTGGCATCATTTTGCATAACATCTTTTGAGAAACAGATATCCATCAAACACTGGTATCATGCTGTTCTATTCAAATTCAAAAAGCACATAAATTTTAGAATAAGGAAGAAACATTACCCTGATTTTTAATGGCAACGCGAAAATTTAAGCGTAGCATTATACGACAAAGTTACGGTTGAGAAGTGTTTGTTACAACGCCCACATTGGCACTATTTAACTCAAATCAAGCTAAAGAATGCCCAATCGGTTAATGAAATGGTTTGAGTCTGACGGTCAATAGAAATTGCATGTTTCTGATAAGTGAGCATGTGCATTGCTTCAGAAGACTAAATACGCAACAAAACTTTGTGTTTTTATTTACACTGTAATCAGCGAACTATTTGGCGATTAGTAAAATAATTTAGACCACATCTCATACGCTGTTTGATTCAAAACAGAAGGATTGTTGTAGGACAGCTTGCAGAATGACTTCGGTTGTAAAGCTCACTAGTTCGAGCTTGTCAACCCTTACCCACAAAATCGATTGTGAAATCAGATTTAGCCCACGAACCACAGTTCCGCTATCTTAGCCACAGGAACACAGATTGTGCATGATTTATCTCAGCAAATGCCACATCTACAAAAGTATAATGTGGCTGAGCTTACAAACCTTCAGATCACTAAGCCCAACTTGATCATCCAAGTGCTACGGCTGCAAGGGATTTTGAACGATTGCAGTTGAGTGGCTACAATGACCAGCACTCGATGGGACCTTTGTACTGTGGGAGTAGCAAATACGACTAAATGGACAAAAACAAAACTGCACCCTCGAATCGTCCGTAAACTATTGATCAACCTTACACCTACTAGCAAATAATACGAGTCAGAATTAACGACTTGAAACATTTTGTGTTTTATCTATAAGCTGATCGGGAAAGCATTTAAATACTTTTTCGGTTGCTGCAAATCTTCAGTGAATAATGTTTTTGTGCTGCCGTATATCTTAACCAAATTGCCATTTTTGGCAGCTCACAACGATTTTGCCAAGTTATAAGATCATGTGATTCTACGACAAATCGCTATGCCGCGGTTGATTTTCAATTACAAAACGTTAGACAGAAGCAAATGATTACGAAATTCGTGTTGTTGTAAGCAGGTTCTTCAATGAAGTTTACCTGAATTAGGCCATCGTATTCTCCAACATGTGATGTTGTCCCTACAACAATAGTATTGTTCACTCAAGGAAGACAGTCTCTGTTTTTGGCGGCTGCTAAACTTTGAAAGATGAAATGTAAAGTTTTATATCCACTAACTTTGCAACGAATGCTTTCCAATGAAGGTTTCGAGCTATACAACTTTCCAGCAAAGAGGAAAACATATATAAGTTTCCACATATCAGCAGTACTTCAACCTAATAAGCCGTGAATACCTGTGAACTCTAAAAAAGTACCCAAAGAGAACCAAACGGAAGAAGTGAGGTGCCACGAAAAGGCTTGTAATGATGACAACCGTGCATGAACAGAAATGTCGAATCACCATCAAATGTGCTTTGACGAAAGTTGTTGCTACATTTAACAAAAACATTCACTAAAGCTTTCGAGGATATTTTTCGAAGTTGACCTATGTATTCGACAGGGTGCTCTGTTCCGATGCGCAAGGATCTTTGAGACGTTTAAACCAGAAACAGTGTTTGAGTTCTGAATAAACAAACTTCAATTTTGTGCCTGAACTCCTTGATTTTTCCATCACCCTCTGTCATTTTGTGTGCATAGGTGACAAGAAAAAACTAATCCCTGGTTTAATCCGCATAATAGTTGTGGCGCTATCAAATGGATGCAGTGGTAGAACCACTGTATGGTTTTGAACGTTTGTTTAGACTTTACAGTATGCAATGATATATTGTGGTACTTTGTTGAAATGTTGCCGTCCAGGGCTCATTTTAGGGAATTAAAGTATATTGCAATTAACGTCAGTTTCACATTTTCAGAGATATATAGGTCAAGCTTGTAGTCTATACTCATATCTTTGTGAAATGAATGGCTTTTAGTCTTCTGATAGTAAAAACGTTGAATGTGTTATTGATTTGGGTATAGTCATAAAAAGAACATTAGTACGACGAAATATTGAGTAGGAGTTAGTTTTGACTCATTAAGATAACGCTGATTTTCATTTGCATGAGATTTTTCGTTCTGTGGTTTTGGGTAAGCGCGCCGTAGTCAGTTGCTTTGCTGCAAGGAAAGTGTATGTGCATGCTTACTCCTTAAAGTTACGAAAGATTCTGAAGGTACTCTTTTACTAACTCCACTTAGATCAAACATTCCTTTGCCTCCATTTAACACTGTACAACGTACACCATGGCTTTACGCTTGTTGTCCGTTATCAAGTAATTTGTACGCACGCACATGTACAATTACAACGAACTATTGCAACAATGAAGCTTTAACGAAAATTTAGTTTATTTAGCGGAGGTAGACAGTCTGTTTTCCAAAGTCTACAGCGATATCCCTTTCCTGAACTTATTCAGAAATTTTTATGCCCAACTCACCGTACGTGGTTCGTGTGAAGTTTTCTGGCACAATGTTTCCTAAGTTTTTGAGCTTTTTTCAAGGCAAACAACCATAAACAAAGTGTAACGTTATACTGGTCACGAGGTTACTTTGTCGAAACATGCTAGGCTGACACGTCTTAGCTTCTGGAGAACAATCGACCTAACATAGGATTTAAACGCAAATTAAAAAATAACCCCTTATGGTAAATGCGAGTTAACTACTGTCTAATCGTGCGATCACGTGATCATGTGCTAGTTGAGTGACTGTTCTAATCATTCGGCAGGGTATGTGATCTCCTTCATCTACTAACCAAAAGAGTAAGCCCTACTGAAACAGTAATTATGTTGCTGCTTTAACCAGCAACGTTAACCACATTTTGCCTTGGTGAAATATCACTCAGGTTGGTCACACCGTTCGCGTTCTGGTAACCTAAAAGACTATCATTCAATCGGAAACTTCAATCTGTCTGTGGAGTCTCAGTCGCCATGTTATCGACCAGAGCTAACAGGGTACTTATTGTGTCTCCTATCCAGACGAACGTGTGGCCTGATGATTACTTACAATCAAATATTACTGAGCAGTTACATATAGTGTTTCGATCGTGCTTAATACGAGGTCACAGATGCAGCGGTCAGCACGGTTGCCCCATAAAACAGTGGTCGAACGTCTAGTGTTGGCTATTGTTGAGGTACGCACTACTGATGAGATCCAACAAAGAGACCCCCGATCATATTGCTTGTCTTCAAAGGCTCGCTGACTTGCCTATATGGATGTGAGTGGTGGTTAACTTAAAGACACCTTTAAAGCAACCCTTGACGATAACTAAGCGTGCTCAATATTTCATCAAAAACTGGGTAAGAAAATGAGAAAGGGGAAAGAATAATAACTGTTACAGTACATTCTCATCAAGCAATATCCGTAATCAGTGCTATGTTAACTGAAAATTGTAGGCTCATAATGAAAGTCCCTTTAGCCCGAACACATCAAGTAAGCATCGTTTAATGTAGTAATCCTTAATACTGTCAAAAGGTAGTAAAACCTGCGGTAACTCTTGTCACTTAGTGCGGGAAACACTACACTGGAAAACACTTTGGCAAATATAATCCGTACTGTGATATCACTGACAAGGAATTGTATACTATAGTACAAATTGTCACAATTCTGACTGTCAAATACCATTTTAAATTCTATCGCAATTAATCCATACTCAATAGTAAAAGCGAACCAACCAATCTGTAACTTAAAACACACCCACCTTCCTAATATTTTTCTGTGCTTACACGCAGCCTATACTGACAGTAGGATGCGGTTTGAGCAAGACGGCTCACACAGAATAGTTGATTCAATACGGATATCTACTGGGTACTGTATTCTTGTAATACTATACTCATAAAGTATGCCTATTTTATTCATAACCGTGTTACATTTGAAACTAAATTATTCGCCTGCAAACACTTTCTGTTATCCAAACTGTTGGGCTGGTTTGAATTAATTCCAAAATTGTTTGACCTAGATAGAGGTATGCTTACTGTACAGAATTCAGTGCTAGCTGGTTTTGACAGATGAATTGTAAGCCTCCATTATTATTCTCTGTTATCACAATGCGACTCAAACTGTATTGACTTATATGTACTAAAGCATCTTTTAAATATTCTGAAGAAGGCATTTTGATAGTTTTACCATATTACTTACTTTGAGCACGTAATTTCATTAAGAATATAGACAATACAAAAAGTATTTTAATTGTCATTTGGTTCTTCATTCCAGTAGTCATCTGTAGGGTTTTCTTCTCGACGATTTACCACACCGTCCATAAGGGTGTAGGTTATATACCTCAATATAATTATACTGTCCGTGATTCAGTCATGAAGGGCAGCAGTAGAGATACCCAGTCAAACCAATAGCAAATATCTAAAGTCGCCATCACAAAGACAGTATCGCTGAACTGGACGAGTTGGACAGATCTGACAAACCTGGTCATTCGTTTTGTATTGATTTACTGACTACTAGTGAAGCATTAGAATACCGGACACCTATTCGTCAAACATTACTTGCAACACCAGATGTTATTTTAAATAACTGGTCTTGAAACATCAATAATTTGTTTGACAATTGTTAGGTGATTTCAACGCTTTATGAAAATATTTTATAGCATACATTCCCATTTCGTCAAATCGGTGGACAGAAAACACTACAGCAACGATAGAAGGACCTCTATTTTATGAAATTCCAGGGAAGTCTATTTGCAATAAGTTGTGAATAATTTTCGCTTAACGACTTAAGTGAAAAAAACAGTAGAAACAAGTCAAAAATGGAATAATTAGAACAATGTCAGTGAACTACTCTCAGCTTCGTTATTCAAAAATGTCACTGTCTAACCGGACAACTCATCATTAGAACATACTTGACTATAAACTGGTCCGCTAAATATCGTGTTAATCTCATGTAAACCACTCTTTGGTATTTCTAGATTGTAGAGATTGTAGCATCACTCACGAAACCGAAACTTGGAACTGTACAATAGATTATAAAATTAATCCTAACAAACTATACAAATAATAGTTGGGTAAAGATACTCCGATTTTCCTAATGGCCCTAAGGGTTTGTGTACATTTGATGGTAACCGACAACGTAACCAATTTCCGGACACTAGATTGACGAACAATACTTGTTTTCAGTTTTTTCATCCGGCTAGTAATGGTGCAATTATTACGAAAACCGTAACCAAGGTGAATAAAAGAAGCTGAGCGTCGTCAATAGAGATTCCAATCTGAACAGTATTGTGAAAGCTTTCAACCCAGCCCATTACTGTATTAAATTCACCAAGGAGTTGAACAACAACAGCCAAATAAATTTTCCGGACGTTAGCATATCAAGAATAAAAGATGGTGCACTCCAGCCGAATCTATACACGGAACAGATTTGGAATGGGTGGTATATTCAGCTTGACAGTTTCACTTCGTTAAATCTAAAGCGGAACCCCACGCCACGTCTGACTAGGGCGCTGAGGACGTGTACCTGTGAAATTTTGCAGACTGAGTTACAATTTATTCAAGAAATGTTTGTTCAGAATGTTCACCCAGTGCGTTCCTTTCGGAAGGTAATGTAGGTGGTAGGGATGGAACTTCAGTCACCTTCTGTGAGTAAGAAACTTGCGCCTATTTGTTTCCCTCTTCAATGGAAACCATGTGACCGAAGATATCGCAAGAAATCTCAAAACAATCGGTCATAACAACCTAGCTCGCTACACAGTTGTGCATAAATTTTCGTTCAATACTCGTCATCATGTTACAACTGAAACATAAACTCATTTTTCGCTCCTGTTCAAAATCAGACGGTGCTAATACTGTAAGACAATTGTCTGACAGCGTGCGCAAGTATCACGCTGCATGGTTAAACGGTGCTGTGAAGTAAACAGTCTTGAACGCGATTGTTTCTCAATTACCAGATTGTAATCATTCCACCAGTATAGCACGATCATTCAGATTTCTTAGCAGAGGTGAAAAATCAATCTAAAATGACAAAATTTCAAATGTTATCAGTTGTATAGGCCATTAGCGTCCAGTTGCTTAACCCTGACCCTTACGCTCAAAAGACGTTCGTGGGAACACAGCCTCTCCTGGCCCATTACCAACCAAGCTCAATTAGAAACAATGATTTCTAGACTGCCAACAAGCCCGCAGTCAACAGCCTCTATCGACCGACGTTTTACTAGCTCCGGTTACTGTCCGCAAATTCATTGCTTTGTAATTGGCCCGTTTGTCAAACGCAGGCTTCACTGTATATTTTCGGGACGGATGCGAAAGTAGAATGTTACGACTAGAACTTCAACAAAGTAATTTTCCGTCACGTGTTTACATTCTTATTGAAATAATCAAAAGAAAGCATTGGATTACTTAGGCCTGTGACCGCCAAGCCTAAGATCTCACTCTAGCAGAAGAGTTCACATCCTTTGTTAACTCAGCAAGTCATAGCGGCATTCTTCATAGTGGTGATCACTTCAAATTAACAAAAGAGAGTGTCGGTTACATATATGGAATGGACAGTGCTGTAAACTAATGATTGGTTACCACGGTATGCAATAACAACAAATCGTTTTTTGGAGTTAAACTTCTAGTTTAGGCCAGCTTCACCGTATATTTTGAAAACTTCACCTCGTTCTTGCGATGAACTCCAGCTGCAAAGAGTAGTGCGCAATAATAATGAAATGTTTGTTCATAGATAAATTTACAATGCTTCATTACCACTGGAATAATCTGTCACTTACCGACGTCATATATTTTTTTGTTTTTGGGCAATCCTATTCGAAACATCCATTTATATCATTTGATCTCCGAACAAATTGCTTCCCTAATCTTTAGAAGCTCTTTGTACATACGTGATTTGACATTAAAAAATATCATATTGCAACCTGAAATACTGGGTTTCCTTCAATAACTTTGTCAGCGCGGAAAGAAGACATATGTTGCGATATGTTAACATTTCGTTAACTCTCATCAGTCACAAACCGACGGCTATCTTAGCGTGTGGCCGAACACGTCCCAAACTGGTTAAAACAGCGCATGACACAACAACCGGAAACCGGTGTATCTGTTACTCGAAGCTCCGCATCACCGAATGAAAGACACCTCATGATAACAGGTCACCAGGTGGTCCCAATTAACTCTTTCAAAATATTGTTACATCATCAGAACCCGAAACTACTAACCTTTAGCGAAGCCATGCTGATTAGAGCTCACCAGCCGGTGCTATTTGCACAAAAGTGGGTGAAGCAACCTATAGGGTTGCCGTGGTGGTGATGATATAATATGTGGTGTGATTATATGCGTGTCCATACCCTGTCTATCTCTAATTATCTGTCACATATAACTTGCATGTTTTACGTTTGCGACTGATGAGAGTAAACGAAATGTTAACATATTGCAACCGTCAACAAAAAACCCCAGTTTGCCGCCCACCGTACTAAACAAAGAGAACTGGAAACACTATGTGAGTGAGTTATTGATATATATTTCAACTTGTCCACAATCTTAAACTGGATTTCTCACGAACATCTACCACGTACAGCAGGCAAGCCTCAAGATAACTAATAATTATCACTCCGTGGTACGTTCTGTCAAACCGACAGCGTAGTGTGTCACACGTGTATGTCCCGCAGTCAAAAAGTAATCTTAACCCAAGCCCATTTAGTTGACTGAATGAAACATGTTCCATTCGCCTAAGATTACGTCTTGATAGATTTTCTCATGGTTTTACCACAGTGTTCATTTTCCTTATCCGTTGCGTCAAGTATTCCCCAGTATACACTTAACTTGTCACCATTCTTGGATTTCCTTGCATCGTAACGACGTTGTGGATGCAACCAGAAAAGTGCAGGGTCCTCATGTCGGTTTTATTTCAAATATGTTGCATCAGACAGAGTGGACGACCGTGACACGATCTGGTAAGAATCCCTGAAGTAAAGGTTAACTCTCTTACCTTTAACGCGCTCACCGTGTTATTTTTACGTAAGTGGGAAGAGACGGTATTTTATCAGTGCGTCAGTGGTTGATGAGGTGGGCTGTATGCTCTTATTTCCTAAATTTTGGGTTATTCTGGATAATTGTGTATACAGTTCACCCATACAATTAGTTGTCATCCTGACAATAAAATTTTATAAAAAATTTTGAGTACAAAATCGTGTCATATACGTAAATCTTGTAAACCCATTAATTCCATACGTACGTAAGTTAATTGAACGACTGAAGTTGCATTACCGTACTAATTCATCACAACATGAAAGTTTACGGATGAACACTTTCTGAAACAGTGTATAAATCCGTGATATAGCAAATTTCATGTTAATAGCCATCCATACCTCTGGGACCAAAACTACTTAGTTAATAACATAGAAAAGGACACATTTACCTTGCTTAGTGATGCGTTAACTTGATGAGTGGAAGACAGCACTTTTTTTGCTAAAGCGTTATTACCGCCAGCGTTTCATCCCAGAATATTTCTAAATTACCGCCTAATTGTTAAACTCTAACAACACGCGACAAACTGGACTTTTACCCACGTTAGTAACATTCTGTATCAAACAACCCTGTTCGGCTAATTGAACTTATTGGAAACGAAATGTTCGAGCATGTTAGTGGTACTCGCATAATTCGATCAGTAGGACAGTAACTGACAACAGGACTGAATATATGTGTTTTATCGGTTTGTTGCTCGTCCGTGATTCATTGCTCTGCTCAATTTTCGGTGGACACCAGGCAGCTCTTGCTTTTTATTCAGGCAACCCCCCCCTGAACCAGGTCAAAAATTGATACATCTTACTATCTCTTATCTGCTGAACATGCATGACGCCAGTCACTTTAATTGTGACTTGTCACTTTAAATGTGAGCGGTGTTTTAAGGTGTTAATAAAATAGATGTATCACGAACATGAATCTATGAAGAGGTCTTTATTTTCTGTCTGAGTTGTGCGACTTCACTGATAAGTGAACCGGTACATTTAGCTGATCAACAACGTTATATTCAATTCGTTACTTGACAGCCGATTCATGACAACAAACGGGTTACTGACCAACGTCAAGTCTAGACTTTCACTAAGACCTAATTAAGTAACTCACAGTTTGCTTATATTAGGTTTTGACAGTCATTTAGTTTGATGGCTTTTTATTGTATCACTTTGCGACCTCTAACTTATGTATATTGGAGCGTCTGGTAAAAACCAGCTGAATTACACATTATATCGATCGTTACAAATCTGTCTGTCGCCTCATGAATACAAAATATCAAATTCTGTAAATAATTTTATTGTTCCCAACCTTGAGTTAACAAAGTCCACATCGACTGCGGTGATCCAAAGCGTGTTGTTGACCGTCACGTTTATCATACGTACCAAATTGGTGAAACAAATAGCGCAAGTGTTCGTTTCCAGACGAGTTTGATTTCTAACAACTAAGGTTGAGCAACATCTTTGAAATCATTTGAGTGTAATCTTACGACAGAGGAAGTGCTTAACATTACTTTCTTCCAAATAACTTCAAACAACTATTGCCACGCTAATCGAACAGGAACATATGCGACGCTGAATGTGAATGTGGTGAAAATCTATTCATTGTTTGTGCATTATTGCCTTAACTTTAGCCATGCATTTTTTTCTTAAAGTATTGTAGAAATTCAGTTGGTTCTGGGTTTCCACAACATTGTACGTATAATTGGAAAGCCAAACTGATAGGTTGGTAGTTTATAAAACAGGCCTGAATATTTTGTTTCCCCTAACATCAGTATGGAACATCATCCAATATGTTATTGTGTGCCTATACCAATCACCTCAGCGTAAAAGTGTATTTAGCCTGTATGAGCTTAATGCACCTTACAAAGTTGATTGTGCGGAAATCTGAGTGTTCTGTCGTTTTTTAAACGGTGAATACATTGTTAGATCAATGGTAACTATTAGTGATGAGTTTAATTCATGTTGAGCTTAACTCGGCTGGGTTAACATGTATCACAACAAATGAATTGATAATTATCTTACTTCAAGTCAGTAGGTCACCTGATTTCGTTGGTGTTATTCCGCTCAACAGTGTCAACTTTTGTTTCCGCACCCGTTAGCGCTTGCCCTAGATATTTAGCCAAATCATGGTGGAAATTTGTAATTCCAATCACTTTATTACTACATAGTTTGTTTTCCCAAGTTAAAATGTTACCTTCCCTCTACTTCAAGGTCACTACGTTGTCGGCTATGAGTTTTTAGTTTTCTCTTGGTGGCGTTAGAATTCAAAGCAATATAATTATGCGTCTTGTATCCTATGCTTTTTTACACAGTCGAATATCTTGCTCACCCCGTTCACAAAAACTGCTGCATGTATTATATCATACGGTCAAGCAATCGCAGTTCACTATATAATGTTGCAGTTGTATTTCAACGGATGTCAGTGGCAAACCATGATACTAGTTGGCACGGATTGCATCAGACGGTTTCAAGTTGTTTCGGCTTATAATACACGCTCCCAATGCAACGTCGAAATGTGATTTGAAAATGGGTAACCTACTCAGTAGTTTATTGCAGCACGATATTGTGACAGAAAAGCTTTGACTGATGTTTGTGGGTGAAACATCATGGAACAAAGATTAGTAGAACCAAATGAACAAACCAAGACTAACAACGAACCAAGAATCAAATTATTCTTGAAAGAGGTAAAAACAAGCATAATTTTGGACTTTGTTCTTATATCCAATGCAACACCGCTGAATATAAACTAGTTTGTTGAGATTCCACTTGTTTCCCTTTCATCAACTTGACAATGTTCCTTAGTTTGCGCCACCTCTCGCTCACCTGTCTTAGACACTAAACAAATTGATATGTAACCAAACCTCTGATTTCATCTAACCAAACTGATTGGAACGAGCGACTGAGTGGGGATTCTCATTAGATTCAGTTCTCACTGATAGGAGTGAGACTGTCAACTGCTCGTCATTTGCCATAATCTAGCGTTGATATGAAACACATCAGTTCATTAAAGGTTTAGCATCTAATCTGTTTGTTGAGTCTTCTTGGTCGAGCTTTTCAGGAATAGATGAAATTGAAGTTAGCCCTATCCATCTTGTTTATATTTATTTTCATTCAGAAGATTTTCAATTCATTCGTTTATAATAACACGTTCAAACCCTTGATTTATGAATGGGCTGATTTATTCAACCTATTTTGATCCACCTGGTATCTACCAATCAACCGAAACCCAAATAAGATACATCGCGAGATGTCAGCACTCCGATTTACTCCCATCAGTAAGTAACTTGAATCTCTGTCTGAATGTAAAAGCTGCGACCATTTGTGAGCGATAATTTGATCTGAAATGTAAGGGCGGCTAATTTAATATAAACCGCACGTAGAAACGAACCAACTAAATAATGTTGGTCTTTGGCGTGCTACTAGCACAGTCAGTTCCAAAACAAAGAGACTGATCGAGTCAGCACCTTCTAATCACCCAAATTGCCCAATGTTCTCGGATTAGCATTAATTCACTAGGCGTTAGCAGTTTCAGGTTGCGATTACACAATTTCTAGGGCAATATAACCGGGTCCATCAGGTGATTTGTTGTCATTATGTGTTTGACGGTTGAAAAACCTAGGTTTTCGAGCCTGTTATAGTCAGCAGATCATTGTTTGACATTGCAGTCGATAGCCACTTAGAAGTATGCTCCAATGCAAGGTGTTTCAAGTTCTGACTTCGTAGGCATCATTGCAACAGCAACTGAACTGGTATATAACGTGTGTGTATCATGGTTGTGGACAGCCAAACACCTAGTACTTGACAGAATGTGTAGGTTGACAGCTAGTTAGGTGCTTTGCAGAGTAGCTGTCAGTCTGTCTCATTTTGTTTGTCTTTTGGACACCCTTGAGTGGGATTTGCAATAACACTGTTTTTCTGCGCACTGTAGCCTGGCACTTTTGCCTCTTTTTTCTAACTGTGGGTATTCGTTATTTCCTTCTGCATAATCATTACCCATCAGCGTTTTCCAATCAAGCCGTTCTTTCGCTAGTACGTCTGCTGTGCACATCGTTCTGGCTTTGTAAAATAAAGTTATCACTGATTCCCGCTTGCAAGCTAGAGAATTGTAAATATGGCTTACCTCTTATTGGCTCAAGATAAACCGACCGTTGCAACGCTCCATCCCCATAACTAGTGGTGCAAATGTTTAAGAATGACAGACAGTTGTTGATCTTCAGTACATAATGATAAAATGAAGTTTCGGCGGGTGGAGTTCGGATCGTTACAAAATGAAGTGAAAGCACATAAATCAGTAAACGCTGAAATGTCATCTAATTTAAATTTGTACAGCAAGATCCTTTCGTGAGATTTCCTCCCCGCGTTACCCAAAATACATCCACAAATATGCGGCCCAATGGGTTACCCATATCTACACCGTCAATCTGTTTATAATTCACACTGTCGAATTCAAGCGAAATATTTTCCGTAAGAAAGGGATACTTCAGATGATTTGATGAAATACACAAGTTTGCATTCCGATTGGACATAAAATTGCATAAAAGTCGGCAGACATTGGTTAGGAAGCGTTTCTAGGGGACGGGGCTAGTTTGTCTGAATTGCGCTTCGAACCTTCAAAGCACAAAGTGTTGCTTTAAGATTGGGATATTCCAACTCTTATCTGCTTTATTATAGGCGGTCAAGTTGAGACTGTGGGGATATTCACATACTTGGAATGCAATAGCTTGTGAACTGATAATATTGTTGACGAGATATCGCCAAGGATATCAAAGGCACCAGTTGCCTTTGCCAATCTGCTCCATCTGCGGCGTCAGGTAGATGTCCAGCTGTTGCTGAAAGGAAAGGTATGTGATGCATGGGTGCGTTATGTTTTGATCTACGGTTCGGGTTCATAACCTGCTCGCAAAGACTAGATGTGTTCGATCATCGTTGTTTCCACCAGTTAACCCTCATCAAATGGACCGATCACGTGAATAACATAACCGTTCGCTAGCGCATATTCTGAAATAGTCGGGATTCGCCATCCAATTGTAAACTAGTCAAACTTCACAGCCGGTGATAGTTTGATCATGTACTCTGCATACTAGCTGGGACCACCAACAGTTTGGTGAAAACGCTTAGTAGTCCATCTGCAATATGGTCAAGAAATATGAAGATCCTGACTGTTCTACTGACTAAGTGGATAGGTGCTTCTCTGGAAGCACTCAAATCGCTGGTTGAAAACGCCACCCAAAATGGTAGTGTGACGCAGTCTGTGATGTACCTTAACCATACTATTTTTAGTTCTTCCGCCTAGACTTCTTTCGCTATTATCATTGCTCTGTAATCCATTCAGCAATGTTTCTTCTTCCAGGATATTCCGCGTCACTGTCGAGGTCATCGGTGTAAAGGGGTTGGATTGGACAAACGCATCGATACGAAGTCAACCAGGGATTCGCGGAAGACAACGGCCAATCAGTGTCGACATAGCGAGCAGACTGGAATGTCGGCGTGGGAACCAATCAGGACGGCACGCTGCTCCAGCGTCGGATTTTGCTATAACGAGTGTCGGATTAAAACAAGTTGTTTAAGTGCGTCACGCGTTGAAACAAGTTGTTTAAGTGCGTCACGTGTTAAAACAAACGAGCTACTAGCGAAGTGGAGCCGACCAATGAGAAAGCTGAAGCGACAGCACCAATTGTATTTCTTCATTTTACTGATACGTCTTGTCTATAAAATAACCAATAGAAACTCAATAAATCGAGATTTGCTTTGTGCCACGAAGACTGGTTTTTGCTTTCGTTCCGGGAGGCCGTGATTTTTCAACAATCGGTGGCTCGTACCACAATGCCTTATGGTCATGCTCTTGGCTGGCATGATGATGATGAACATATCTGTGAACTCATCGAATTGTTCTCCAAAATTATTGATAACTCGAGTGAACTATGAACATAGTTTAGGGATAACAACTCTCGAATTGTCTTGAGAATGTTCACTAACCTGTTCGTTAGTTTGTAGTATGTCGAATTGTCTATGGCTATTATCGGTCGTAATGAGATACTTGTCCTGCATGATTTTAGTAAACCTCTCAATCTCGGTGTCTGCACACCTGCTGGTTTGTTTTTTATAGTGAATTTGAAAAACGTACCTCTGCAGCATCAATATTTGCAGCTTTGCTGATATTTCTTTTCAGTCGGGAAGTTGTTGTCCGGACAGGTATCCAGTTGGAATCTAAGTACGTCAGAAATTATCGCATTCATCTCAGTGATGTAATCCTCTATCTTATATGTGGCAACAACTGGATCATTGCCTGGCCGCTAGAAGACTGGATCAGCCATTTCTTTGAACTTCTCCGTGGCTCTGCAGTGTCCAGTGGACAAACAACAATGTTGGTTTATTGAGGGCTACAAACTTCAAGCGAGATATCAGCTAACTCTGTGCGATAACAATCTACGCTGTCTGATGAGGCGGACTTAAGTTATCTTACTTGTCCACGTCGTTTTTCAAACTGAACCTGGGACTGCAGATTACTTACTTGTCTCGGTGGTAAGTTAGCGTCTAACCCAACTAAGCGGACGATAAACTATGAATGTTCGTTTCAATTTCTTGAAGCTTTTGTATACTCCCTAAGTCGCGGGAAAACTCGTTATTTTTGGAAGGTGGATGTGGTTGATTGTTTGTTAACAATAACGTTACCTTGCGTGACATGAGTTAAATGGAACAGAGATGTTAATGGTACCAACACATAAACAAATCATCCAATATGTTATGTAGTTCATCAGCTACATCACCGCCTACACTGTCGACGGGAACAAACAGTTTGTCCAAAAGGAGTCGATTATTCCTGTCGGCTGTTCACTATGAAGCCAGTAGAGAACGTCCCAAAAGCACCCTGTAGTAATCACCAATAACTGGTTAACGGTTACAAAAAAATGCTACCCAAATAGTAAAATGAAAGGGTCTCAATTGCCGTTTGCAGTGAGTTGTATCTTTTAGGAGCTGACTAATTTTGTCGATCTAAGCACAACACCAACTTTCACTGGTTGATCTATTGGGATGGCAGGACAGTTGCTGTTCCTCGTGATAGTTATTTGGTTGAGGTATTTAAAAGACACACATCCTTCTGAAAATGTTTGCCTCTTTTGTTTAAATAGTACGATACTTTGGAGATATATGTTAACCCATTCCTGTTAATCTCTTTAATTTTCTTTGCGGGTAAATGATATACACACGAGTAAAACCACTAATAGTCCACTATTTTCACTTGAAACTGTTAGCGGAGTGGACGCCCTTTAATTGGTTTTAAAATAACGGAAGTTTCAGGGCCATGTTTGCTGCTGCGAATATCACATCGAATGTTTCATTAACTTTTATATCAACTGTTGAAACACACAGGCATGCCCTACACCTTTCCGTAAATGCAGAAGATCTTCAGAGAGATCTAAATGCCTCACACTGGTAGTCCTTGTGTATTCGAGTGTTGTTGAGCAATTTTCATTCAACGGTTATGTAAGCGTTACATATCAATACCACTGTGCAGTAAAACCATGAAACCATCTCAGCTATCTTCCCCCAAAACACGAATCTTACAAGTTGATCACTCTGAACTACTACCGTAATTTCGACGTTCACCTCAAGCCAAGAAAAGTGAAACAACACGTTTTTGATGCTTATCATGGCTTTTTGGTATAACGGAGTGAACGTACGTTTTGTAAGGTTTGTCCGAGGATTTCTGCTTATCATCATCAAAGTTTATGTACTGTAGATGACTGAAGATGTCGCCACTTCGTTGGGTTTTAATGGAAAACCCGAAGAAGTTTCATATTTAACTTTTTTATCCGTTAAGAATGGACGTTGCATACTGAAGCCGAAGAAAGTTGAGAAGTTGTTTTATTCCATCATACAAAACCTAATGCTTTTAGAACAGTCCTGTAAAATAATTGTTATCGCTTGAATTGTACGTTTCAGATATTGCAATTAGGTGATTTAATGCCGCAGAACCGATCAGTGAAAGCGCCGTTGATTTGTCGTCTAATTCCGAGCCACTTTGTAAGCTATAACAGTAATACTTATCCTGGTAAGAAAGGTCTGTCTACAAGACTGGATGATTCAGAGGATTTCAGTGCTTACTAAGTGTTCAACACTACACTATCTAACAGCGTCCATTTTTTAGTCTGTTATACTTACTTTTTCTATTTGAAATATCTTTTATCATTCTCATACTGATCATGTCTGTTTTGAAACTTAGTGCACTCTCGACATTTCATGAATGTAAGAGATATCAACGGACGGAGCGCACTTCGACTGTTCACGTAATGCTGGAGATGTAATCATATTGCACATGAGCAACGAAATCATAATACATCATATGTCTTAAGAGCACTATAACTCACACTGCCAAAAATCAACGAAGACACCAGTGAACATGAATAGAGTACTGAGACTGTGCTCTCGGCTTAATAAAGTAAGTTGTCTAGTTTATTCCGCGAACCCCGTTTGCCGATTCACTCTCATGTTATCCGTACATCTTCCACATTAAGTATCCGCATAACCTTGGTCTTCGGCGAATCCGTGAAAACTTTCAACGTTTCGCTTTTCAGGTATGTTAGACAATATAGGATTTTTAACCATAACTTACAACTGCAACCCGGCAACTAATCTACACATTACATGTTACTGTTTTGTGAAACACTATATCATTACATATTCAAATTGGAGACTTCGTCGGCTGCGTTTAAGTCTCAGAAACTCATGTCTTATTGAATTTGTATCTAAAGATAGCTATTTATAGCCGACCTCAGCAGGTACACACAATGACCTTAATAAACCATTTGGAAACGTTTCACCAAAACTTAAATTGTTCAACAAACCAGTGTGTCTAAGCTGTAGACATTTATTCCAAAAATTTAAAAAAAAAACATTCGAAAATAAAAATCCAGCTAATGAATTTCTTCACATGTGCAGTCGCCTGGTCTTTATAAGGTAAGACTGCCAATGGTTTTGATTGAAACGAAGTTTGTGCAAAACCCAACACTCTTTCATTATCTTTCCAAGCAATTATCTCTTTGAACAGATCTTCAGGTTGTCAATGTTTAAGCTATCGCAAAAGTAGAAGAATTCTGTCAAGTTGAACAATTTGTTTGACTGCAAAAGCAAACTTTGTAATTTTTAATCCTCTATTGGATCATTTATTCATCAACCGAAGCAGCAGTTACCAAATGAATGATACTATCTGAGATTCAGCCGACAATTTGCAGAACAGCTGGTTTTTACTACACACGAAAATTATACACAGTGTGAGCCGAGGTCACATCCAACATCCGGTTTTGACGTTAGCTAGCAAGCTGTGTGATGCCAGTATTCTGCTACCAATGTGCAAGTTGACGAGTCGTGATGCATGATCGAACGCACATTATTACGACTGGCGCCACATACGCGTCTGAAACGGAAGCGGCTTTTTATTTTTGTGAAATAACCACACTGATTAATTTGTGGTCATCGGATAAAATACGCAGTCGTTGCCGATTTTTGTGAAGTACACAATTCGCTTTGAACTGTTTCGCAAAATAACGAAACGAAATCATTATCAATAATTACAACCGGCGAACACTGAGGATTGTGTGAACTTGTACTGACGTAGTGTACCCGTAGGACAAAAAGGTAAACTTACGAAATGCTCTTTACGGGAAAGGTTAATCAGTAGGTACTTCCTAATATTTCTGTCATTTCTTTTGCAGAGTCTTTCACATATAAAATGAAAGTTGTCTGAGCTTATTTCTCAACAGTTAATTTTACTTGAGGCGTGCAAGTAAACCACCGTATAGGCCAAACAAGCCTGTACTTTGAATAAATGTCAAGCTTTAAAAAAGTCTTTAGTTTAGATAGTCGGTGCCTGTATACTGCTACTTTCAACAAAATGTGAAACTCTGTCCAACCGAAATCAACAGCCGCTCATCAGTAGAAAAAGACTTCGGTGCAAGTTAACTACATGCTGTAGTGAGAACCTAATCAGTAAACTAGAAATTATACTGTATTAAGCGAACATCATTTTGAATCTGTTCATCGAGGCTTCTTATACTGGGGTAATCAGTTATTTGATTAAGCAAAAGCGCTTCGAAATCAGATTCGACGGAGTTCAACTTTAGATTGTGTTACCAATGTACGTTATTCTTGATATATATATATAGACTTCAAGAAGCGGTTATGATGCTTGATCGGGTCTCCAAATAACCACATCGAATTTAGCTGAACTTGGTGATCAGTGGATGACAATGGCGATTTCGCAGTAGTATTGCATTTATAATCGGACCGAGTATAAACGATACGAGTATAATGAGTGTCAATATTTGGACAGCAACTGAAGAGTTCATTAACTGTTAGGCAGTAAATCTTTCAGTCATCGACTGGATAACGAAGATGGGAAACATTAGTACAAAACATATTTTTGTATATTAGTAAACAAGTAGTGTTGAATGTGAAAATGAATGAAAATGTGAAATGAAGCGTGTAGTTTTGTGATAGGTTATTAATATCACTGTTTGTAAGTGAGTATTGCTTTGTTTCAGATACTCCTTGGTAGTTTTCATTTTTATTTTGTTAGAATCTTTTCACTTAGTTGTGCTTCATCAACAACAAGCCTGTTAGCATAAATAGCGGTATAATCTCACAAAACTTACCTACATATCATACATTCACGCCACCATGCCTTGTTATTAGTGTAATTCATTTACTGTGAACCCGTTACCCACCATTCTGGTACCGGTTAATGAGGTAAACTCCTCGTAAACATTTTTCCTCGACCTCTTCACAATCACTTGTTTGCAGTCCAAACACAAACGTTTACCCGATTTCGTCTGTTGAGAATAGCGCTTACGGCTACTCAGAAAAGTAAATAATTCAAGCTACAAGCTTTCAAAAAAAAACTTGTCTCGTTGAACTCACGTTTTTGGTTTCAAACGAGCTTTGAAGTACCCCTACTTAGCTGTAACTAAAGATAGAGTCCGTTTTAAATAGTCGACATTAGGTGTACTTTAAAAACTTGTTTGATTTTCACACAATAATAACTTGATATATCTTGTATCCAATGAATGTTTGAAGTCAAACTTAGGATCGTTGCAATATGCCATCGTCTACAATGATCACAATTTTCATAGATAATTCTATTACATCTTGATTTTTGGATGGATTTGTAATGGATCCAACCTCATCTGAAATTAAGTAGTATGGATCAGTTCATTACTTGTAGCGTTCAATTTTATCGTCCCTACCAAGACGACGTCAAGCCTAAACGTCCCAAGCTAGCGCCTGTTGAAGTCAGTTTTAATATCCAAAGAATAAAAGATGACCAAATGAATAATTTTAAGTCAACCCTAAACGATATGAATTTTGTGAGTTTACCCTCATATATCATTGTGGCATTCATCAAACCGGTTTGTAAAGTAAACATTAGATTGACCTCATTCATATGGTCCAATGATAATTGTGAGTGCAAACCACAGCGCGTTACTAACTCACCTTATACCATGTTTTCCGTTTCACAACAAATGTGTATTTTATATCTGTCCATTATCTCAGTCATTCAGTTGTTATTATTGAAATGCAAGATTTTGAGTACTGTTTCGATTGCGGCTGAATTAATCGATGATTTTGAAGATTTTCAATGGTTCATTGTGATCTTAATATACGACGACCACATAAGAGTATACAATGTGTACATTCGTGATGACTGTGAATTTAGTTTATCTTGAAGGATGAGAAAATCAATTTTGTTAAAGGTGTTTTTCATGATGTCACTGTTTCTAACAGAACTATATGCGCAAGGTGAGGTGTCCCGTAGAAATATTGTGTTAATTTGTTCCAGGTAGTCTAAAGTTGTTTACATCCATACCTGTTGGGTTTATAGTGATTTCACCTTAAAAATTATTAACTTTGGGACATGCCAGTAATCCACACTACGGATCAGTTATTGTTACGCTTAATGTGGTTATTACATATATACAAATTACACTAACTGCTTAATTCACAGAAATTCTAGCCATCCGGAATTCTAGGAAACAAAATGCACACGTGTATAGTTAGACATTTACTGTTGAAAATCACGGTCATTCAATGCCCAGGAATATTGATTGCAAACATAAATAAACACAGTAAGTATGAAGAAACCATTCTAGGTTACTTAGTGTTCAGAAGGGACTAGCTTATACTTTCGCCTGCTTCTTAAGACATCTGACATAAACACGCACTTCTCTCGACCGAAGCAACAAGATGAGGCGCTAAGTCAGTGTTGAACTGTAGAATGTCCTGTTCACTCAGTCTTCTAAATCTCACAAGGAATACTGTTTTTAATCTTACTTCATATGGGAACTTTTGAAATTGTATGATTGACACAGCTGTTGCCCCTAAGTCTTTACTGTGCGCATCATTGTTGATGACGTCACTCTAAACGCTCTACAATCGTGGTTGGCGTTCGCCTAATTTCTTCTCACTGCTACCAGTGACAAAAACATATTGGTCACATTACTGATTACAATGCAATGATGGAATGATGTGTTATCCATTCAATTAGTAATTTGAAAGGTCACAACAATGAAGGTACTGAAAAACGCGTAAACTACTTGACAAACACATCATTCGGAAGGATTATTTCCAACCTTAAAATACACATTAGCAGCCAGAGTTTCAAATATTTTTTAACTTATGATTAGTTTGTGATCACTAACATGAGAAAAAGCATTCGTCCTCACAAAAGCTTAAAATATATTTCTATGACAACCCATATGGTTTGATAAAAATGCAGAGCAATGATCCACCTTGAATTTGGTCATGATGTAATGGATGGAAGGCATCAGTTCTTTGAACTGTGATCAGATAGTATCGTGCTAAAGTTGCGGCTGTCCATCTAAGTCATTAATTGTTCAAACCAACCGCATTTGATTAACTGTAGTAAAGCAGTCAAAATTTACATACTTGAATAATCCCGCCTGCTTTGTGTTGTGGAACTCTATCTGTTTTCATTCATCCTACGTGCTTCTCAACTGAGTTGAAAATGATTTTATCAGTAAAATCTGAAATACTTTCAGAAAAATACGCTATGATTTGGTAGATAATTTGATCAGTAAGTTAACGTGTTTAATATTTACGCAAAAAGCAGACTTATGACAAACCTGGAGACAAGATATCACTACTTTTCCAGCATACTGAACTAAGCTAGCAATAGGTTGTGAACGCTAGTCACATATGTTAATTTTCCCATTTTGGTTACAACCTCCTAAATCCTACGAAATCATGCAGTAGTATTACTTGGATTGGAAACAAGGCACGTCTTCCAAATATATGCAATTCGTAAGTAACCACTTGCATGGAAGTAAACGCAATGGAAATAACGTTTGATTGTAAACATTTCCTTCAAATGAATGGACATTGAAACTCAACTTTCTCCGTAAAATCTCGATTGCCATCCTTGTTCATCAAAAACACTAATCGAGTTGACATCTATATTAATTGAGCAAAGCTTGCGATAGTATTTGGTCAACCTAATTCATTAATTATCTCTTCTAACCATAATCAGCCAACGTGACGACATTTGAGTTCACAAGACAGTAATACGGCAAAACTAAGATGCGAGTCAGTTTGCCAGAGCTTGATGCTAACCTGAACACTATGTGCACTTTTCTATCAGGAAGCTTAACAAATTAATGCAGAATACAGAACAATTAGCTGTTAACGACATATAAAACGACTTATGAAAACCTCAAGTAAAATATGACACAAGTTTTTCGTTGGGTCATTTCTATAACAAAGGCTGCTGAATGCATTACGATACATATGGCCGTTTTTAATGTATTAATCGGTATGTAACAGGCAACTCTGAAGCAGGGACAGTACCGCGCTTGTAACAATAAATTGCCAAAGCCATTTGCCCAGAACGTCTCGATCGTTTCTGATTTAGTCGAACTATTGTTAGTTGCAACATCACCTAACAGTTTCGTACTAAATGCTTACACGAAATGGAAGCCAGCAGCACAAATCAGAAATTCAGCGGTTAATGCAAGGTTTCAAGGCATAGGGCTCAACAATAACTCAATCTATTCTGTCGATCTTGTTCTGTTCAAGCAAGCGTTTGTTGACCTGATGAGCAATAATTGCAAACAGGGTGTTGCATCGCTTTTGAAAATTACATTAGATGCCGAGAACATGTTATCATTACTAGTCTGTTTCAAGTAAGTAAGCATCTAGCAACACTTTGAAACAATCTGTAGAAGAGCAGTTAACGACCTCAGAAGGAAGGTTGTTTCACTGATTGATAACCTTATTAGAAAAGAACTGTCCAAAGAATGTCCGCGGACAAAGCTGGTAAAGCTTCTCGACATGTCCCCGTCGTCCATTATCGTTCGCCATAATGACGAGCTGCTCTGCTAGACCTATCTTAAAAAACAAGTGCGTGAGAATTAAATCACCACAGAGTCGTCGAGATTCAAATGGATACAGAACAAGAACTTCAAATCGGATCTTTTACGCGATATTTCTCATGCCAGCATTACGAATCCCGAAGTCTTTGTCAGAGGCCCCACCGAGTGACATATGTACAGTTTTGTTGTCATCCAGTGGGAAGTTTCAATTGTCCGACTAGCGCGTCACTGGGGTCAACGGCATTCTAGATTTTTAGATCATCAGTCTACAGAAAACCACTGTTGTATATATTGTCCGGAAGGATGTTGATGTAGACAATAATCAAAAAATGACCTAACACTGACGCTTGAGGAGCCGCCGCAGAAACCGGAGATTGAAACGAAAAGTCTGATCCCGCTACTACTCTACAATTTCTATCATTCAGAAAAGAGACAATCCAACAAAGACTCTCCCTTTGGATACTATAAACTTTCAGATGGGGACACGGTCAAAATCGCTGGCGAAATCAACGAATATAGTATTTGAGAAGCGGAGCAATGCTTGCTCGATTGGATCCCAGTGAATAGTCGCTTGTGCGCTGTCAGACTCAATACATCGGTTAAAGTCTGTCGACGCAAATCAGAAAGACGTTGTGTATTCATTATATCGGCGTACGCCCCGACGGACAGCTGTTCGGATGCTACCAAGGATGCGTTCTATGACGC